>JAJQOW010000877.1:0-32500 GCA_037975125.1 Latrodectus hesperus
TAAAATAAAAGAAATGTTTATACATTTACTACATATTTAATACCAAGAATTCTCCATAACATTTTTGATTGCATTTTTTTTTCCTTTTTACATGTTTTTTATAGTAATATTTTACTAGATATTATTAAAAGTAATATTTTATTAAAAGAGAAAAATAATTTAAAATATATAACAAATTCATTACTGCGTAACAATACATATTTTATTAAAAAGCTTTCTAAATTTTGATGAAATAATAACTAATCATGTTTGTTCATGTTGAAATTGTGTTTGCTATTAAATATTTTTATAGCTCTTTTGATGAACATGGTTTTCTTTTTTATTTTGTAAGTAAAATAAAATAAATACTTGACAATTAACACAAATAATAAAACTAATCCTAATGACAAAAAATACTTATTGAACAAATCTTTTAATATATAAGTTTGATAATCAAATAAATATTATGCACTAAGATATTCAAATTTTATTTGAATTGTAATCAAGAATTCCATACTCAATATCTGAAACAAAACGACCCTTGAATTATTTTATAGAAAATTAATAATTAAACAAATATTCTAGACTTGCAGTAGAAAATTTATCATTTTCAATGAATTTCATGAATCTCTCTATTTGTTGGATCATATTGTTTAGAAAAGCTTGTTTCGGAGCAACTTTACACAATTACAGTTGTGGTAATTTTTATTAAACAGGTTGTTATTCTGAAATATAAATAAATGGATTAGTTTATGTTATAAACCAGCTGAGTTATTTTAACAAATGCTGCCTTGTGGTCCATTACATAAAAGAAACAAAAATTGGTTTTAAAAGAATATAATATTCATGTTATTTTAACAAAATTATTGAAAAAAAATACCATTAAACAACTTTAGGCACATACAATTCAGTGAACCACACTTGATCTAACTTCTCAGGAATCAGTTCAAGAGATAGTAAAACAAATTATGGAACTTATATTTAAAATAAAAATTTACTGTTGCTTTTAAAATACATTATTTTAAATGTTTATCATAGTATTGTTATTATATACGCAACATGAAGAATCTATAATTAAGAACATTTGACAAATCTTCATTAATTTTTAATTATATGATTAAGAATGAAAATGCAAATCTGAATCTCCCACCCTTTTAAAATCAATTTGTTTAATATTAAAATACAAAAGGCTACCATAGTATTTAAATAAAAAAGTCAAGAATAAATTACTACAATCTCCTTGAACTTACACAAGAAAAATTTTAAGATCCAGTAACTGTTAAAAGCTTTGAATAAAAAAATTCAGCGAAAATAAAAAGTTTCACACTTGACATTACATATACTTTTAAACCTAATCTAAAAATGTGTACATTTGGTTTAGGTCAGAGGCTTGTTAACTCTGCCAAATATTTTCAAAGTCAAAAGCAAAAAATGTGAAAATATTATTTCAAGGGAATCTGAATTGATAGTATAGGATTAATTTCACAGCAGAGAAAAAAGTATGGAAATATAAACTGAAAAAGTCAAGACCAAAAAGAGGGGAAAAAACATGTATTGTGAATGCTAGAATAAACATTTTCTTGATAGTGATTCAGCAAAAACAAACTATTTTTATAATACTATATGCTACTTGATAATTGGTGTAACACTATATCCATTGCAATTATTGAAATCACAGCAACAATTTTTTTTTCTGTTGGCTTTTTGTTTGAATTGCTTTAATTCAAAATCTAAATAATTTATAGGGAAGAAGGTATTAGCACTCCAAAACAACCAATAACAGAAATGATATACAAAGAAAAGGCAAAGGAAATTGAAAATGTAATAATTATAGAAAACAAGCTTATTGATGCAGTTTAATGGAAAAAACTGAAAATTTAAAGTTTTTTTTAAGATCTTGCAATTTTTAACTATATTTTATAAACTAAGCATGCTGATCAATATTCTGTTTATCAATCCTAGTGTGAATAATAATACTAATTAATATTGTAAAAAAAAATTAAAAAATGTTAATTCCAATAAAGTCAAAATTAAAATTTATATTTTCTAATTTTAAAATATTTATAAGAATGACACAAAATCAGAAGATAATTCAAAGATATATTTCATGGCCAAAATAATTCACCAGATACAACCACTTAATTTATTAAAATTAGTAGTCCCAGAGCTGTGATTCCCATTCATAAATTGTTTGAATTCAAAGATAAATTATATCCTATGTTACTTCATAATCTAAGCAATAGACATTTTCATATCAAAGAGAGAGAGAGAATACAGTATCATGAATTGTCATGCATAATGCAATGAGCTCAGTTACATTTAACATTTAATTACATATTGCTTAAGAATTAAATGAGTTATAATGAGTTAGTAATAAGAGTATCTTACATATTTAATAACAGGTCCAATTCTAATTGGGTAGAAACAAAGATTTAAGTGGATCTTAAACAAACACAAACATCCATGAACAAGATGATAGCTGAGTAAACAAAAGGATGGTTGAATTGAAGAGCAGAACACTAATTATATACTGCTGATAGCTCAACAGATATCAACAGAATGAGTGGTATATAATTTTTCATGTAAATTTATAAAATCTTTATAGAAACTTAATATAAATATCTCAAAAGAAATTATTAAAAATTACAAACCAATTCACTAAAGTATGAAGTACAGATCTAATAAAAATGCAAAGATTTTATTTATCTTGAAATAGTTTATTTTTTTCAATTTTAAATATTTTAAATGCAAATTAAAATCACAGTGAAGAGCCTGTGAACAATTGCTAAGCTGCTTAATATTTCATAAGTATTCAATATTTCAGGTCTCAAATCCAAACAGTTATGAAATATAATACATCATTAGTTTAATATATTTAGTATATAGGAGAGAAATTCTCTTATATTTATCTTAGTATATTTAGTAATTCTATCTTAATAATTATATATTTTTTAAAGATAAATTAACATAATGAAATCAAGTATGATTTCTAAGTGGCTTTCTACTTTTAAATATAAATTATTTAATTGTTGTTAAACAGAGCTCGATTAAATATCAGTTTATTATGCCTTCAATTTTTCATTCAAAATATTTGAAAATAAAAACAAAAAATTATTAAATTTGTTTATTCTTTGCTTTTTGTTTTCATGAATCAGAAAGAAAAGTTAACTAATAATTTAATATAACAAAAACTTTTGACGATTCGTAAATTAAGAAGCATTTTTGTTACATACAAGAGATTCAAATTACTACATAAACACTTTATTAACCAAATATTCCAACAGCATTTATCTAATGATACCTGTGAAACCTTTCATTCACAAAATTTTAAATTTTACATCATATTGCATAAGTTAGTGATGACTTTTCTTTTCTAAATATGGGAATACAGGTCTGGCAGGTTCATCATGAGGCCAGAAACTAGGAGTCTTGTATGGGTTGAGTTTGGGATCAGGGAAGTAATCATAATATTCTTCCATTGTCATTTCAATGAATGGCATCATATCTTTCCACCATTGCTTCTGCAATAGCAAAATATTTTGTATTGTGAATACATTCTTATTAATGGTATGTTATTATAACATTTACATCTTTATAAGTACAAATATTATATTTTATACAAAATTTAATGTAAAACATAACATTCCAATAGTAAAATTAATAAACATTAATAACACTATGATTATAAAAGAATGATAGAAAAACATGACGTATAACAAATAACACATTTTGTTTTTAAACTAATTTTATACATAAATAATCAAGTAAGCAAAGTGACACATTGTAAACTCTTTTCGTAAATGTTAGATTAATACCTTCAAAATTTATTTTGTAAACTGACTTTGATTAATTCACTGTGAGAAATAATAATTCCTTATTTAACAATTATAGTTAAAATAATGATAATTAGTCATAAAAAACTTGAATTACCTATTAAAGCTAAAAACAGAATGAACTTGAGAATTCTTAATAAAATTAATTAAATGGACTACCAACTCTTGTAATGTTTTGGATTGTAATTTTTCTAAAACTACTGGAATTCAAGAATTTTATTATCATTATATACTATGTTCTTATCTTATATCAAATTTGTTAATTGAAATGTAATTTGTATAAAATGACTAGAATTGCATTAGCCTTTGATTCTGTTGCAAAAAATTACTTGACAATGACATTACTTTATTTCACTTTATTCAAATTTCTAATAAACTAAATAAAAGTTTATTGATTAATTTTAATGTATACTTCCATTCATTATTGATGTTTATTAATTTCTATGCACATACTGAGTGAATTAAAATCTTACCAGCATAAAAAATTTTTATCATAATTAATAGAACATTTAATATTTTCATATTTAAAATTTTTTTTAAATGCTCACTTTTTCTCTTTTAGAATATCTGAAGCTGCTCATGGTTATAAAATTGTATACTTTAGTTTGATGAGGGAAATGAACAAAAAATAAGTAAGCATTATAAAAAGTAAATAATTCAAAATTAAAATAATTTTTCTAGAAATTAGAATTTACCCATGAAAATTGTGTCTTCATATTAAATAATTTGTGAATCAATTTTCTAATTTGGAGCATTTTCTGGAAAAATGTTTGATAATATTTTCCAGAATAACCTTATATGAATTAAGGAATATATATATGTAAATTTTTAATTTTAAATATCTTTAAAATTAGCAGAACACAACATATAGCCCACAAACCAAATATGGCCGTCCCAGGATTCAAAATTATATTGATGAGTAGATCATCTTTTTTTCAATGAATTACAGATTAGGAAATAAAAAAATTCTCCTTTCTCTTTTGTTTTCTCTAACATAATCAAAAAATAGTCATTTTTTTCTTCTTAAATTCCAAATTGAATGAAAACAATTAGAAAAATGCATGAAGCATTAATCTAAATTGATTCTACAAGCTAAAATGACTGCATCTATATACTGTTATCAGCAGAACTCAGTACTTTTTATAAACTGATGAATTAACCGATATTATTTCCAAAGCTAAACTAAGGAATTTCTAAATATAACTGAAAAGCTTTTAGGAACGAATTGAACAAGTAAAATTCATATTGTACACCTGAAATTGGATATAGCTGGCATAATCATGTTAACAAACTAGGTAATTACAAAATCAATAAAGCTAGTGATAACTAGAATTTAATATTATGAAAATGATATGAATAATCAAAA
Source organism: Latrodectus hesperus (assembly GCA_037975125.1). Classification (NCBI taxonomy): domain Eukaryota; kingdom Metazoa; phylum Arthropoda; class Arachnida; order Araneae; family Theridiidae; genus Latrodectus; species Latrodectus hesperus. The sequence continues at coordinate 5,179 of JAJQOW010000877.1, forward strand.
GATTTAAATAGCCACTCTCCCTTTCCCCAGGAACAACTGTATTCAAAAGAACTAAAATTTTATTACTTAATGAAAGTATTAAATGATAGAATTACTTTTTATTTCCTCATCATGGTTTGAAATGATAATTTAAGAAATTTTAGAAAAGACAGATGCAGCATTTATTGATTTCTTAAATTATTCTCAGGTATGGTAGTAGAGTCTTGAATAAAAAAGAAAAATATGATGCTACAAATAATCTTTCAAATATTAATTGCAATTTCTTATCGATGTAATACACAATTTGATCTGCTTAACAAAAAATTAAGAAACAGAGAATATCAAATTCTACTGACAAGATTTTGACTGATCAACACAATAACTACTTAAGTTGAAATTCATCTTTTCAAAAAATTAACTTTTAAACTTTTTTTGAGGAAACTTAAGGAAGAATTCAAAACAGATAAAGGAATTATTCTAAGCAAATGTATCTGCTTCTTGGCTCATTTGCAGTGATTCATAAATTTTGAGCCACATAAAAATTTATCATTTTCTTTTTTATTTGAGTATCTGAAAATTTTCAATTTGAATCGATTCATGATCAAAGCAAATCTAGAATGTCAAAATATTCAGATATCCTTTACTTTCATATAACTCTTCACTGCAAATTTTTGCATTGAAAAATAAAAGTTATGTTTGGCAAATTCATATGTATACACATATATATTAGTCTAAATAAATGGTTAAGAAATGAGCTAACAGTTCAACATTAATAAAACTGACAACAAATTTTAAAAAAAAATGACTATGTGCTAAAAAATTGCTTGTGAAATTTTATTTCTTTCCTACTTATATGCTTATATGTTTAACTACGGCATACTGTCCAATGCTTCTGATTTATCCTGAAAATTTTCACATAAATTTGGAATATATTGTTCCATATTAAAAATTCTAACTTTTTGTTCAAAAGTTCGATATTTCAAAAGTTGGTACAATACCTAAAAATAAATATTCTGATTTCCAACATTAATACATGTGAAACATTCAATTCTCAAGATCTGAAAGGGATACTAATTTTAACAAACATTTTACATCTGTATTTTGAATTCATTAGCATCAATTAAAAACATTTACTTTGTAATTGCATTGATATGTAAATAAAATTTAAATATATAATTTAAAATAAAAATTTAACAAAAAAATTTTAAAAAAATTTCTTAAATGGCTACACATTTTAATCTTCAATTAAATTGCACCAAAATTTTATTCTTAATTTAAATTTTGAAACAAACTTTATTCAGAAATAATTTTAGTATTTTAAAAGAGTAATAGAATATTATTCAAAAATCATATACTTCCTATTCAGCCCGATTCAAAAAACAGATTCATACAAATTTTCAAATATGAATAAGCAACTATTCATGTTTGTAAGTTTTTACACAAGTGAGTCTTTCTGGTGCAAAATCTAAAAAAGGGCATATTGCACAGAATGAATGTTAAAACTTTATTAAATCAGAATAAAAGATTTAATGTGTGCAATATAAAATTGGTAAAACACAGGTTTGCTGCAGTAAAAGGTATAAATTTGAAGTTAATTTAAGACTAAAAATGAAACAAAAAGAGAATGCATTAAAGGTTGCAAAACTTAGATAGTTCTTAAGAAAACAAAGAGATTTGGGTAGGGTGCTTCCTTAATCAAGTCTAGTAAATTTAAGATAGTGCTATAGAAAAGGTAAGGCGATTGGTGTGGTTTCCTTGTCGCTCAACGGTCATTTTTTGCACACGAAGGCTAATTAGACAGGGACTTACAGCTTAAAGTGGATTTCGAACCACTACAAACATCCATGCCCAAGGTGGGATTCGAACCCACGAACTGTTGAACCAAAGGCAAGAGCGCTAACCATTCGGCTGCCAGCAAAGGTAAGGGGAAGAAGGTTGAAATTTAGACCTTCAGTTAAGATATGGTATATAATTAAAACTATTTTACAACTCATATACAGCGGTGCAGGCTCCTTGAATAAAATATATCTATGTTTCAAACAAGTGTGATCTATTTGTAGTTGAGATAAAATATCACCAGCAAGCTTGTATGAGATACTAGTCCAATTCTGAAGGAGAGATGTAATACAAAAAAGTTTGTTATTCGCCGAGTCCAAGAATTCTGCTAAATAGTGGGTATATATACATAGATTGATTGATGTGGGCATAAGGGATTCCTTGGTTTATAGGGTCTTTACCTTCATTAGCAGCAAAGTCAACTAGTTCATAGCCAATTATATCAATATTTACTAGATACTCAGCAAAATGAAATTTCAAACCCATTACAAGACATTTCATTTAGTAAAACTAAGATTTTATTAATCACAGGATAGAAATGCTGAGGAGAATTATGCTGCTTCACAGTACTCATACTATCAGTGTAAATACAGAATTTGTGACAGCAAGAACACTTAATTATGTGAAGAGCTGGCAACAACTTCAGCAGTGTAATTAGAACAGATAAAAGGAAGGAAATAACTATAGACAGTAGTGCCACAAACTATAACGCAGTTGACGCATCCTTCTGTTTTTTATCCATCAGTAAAATTAGGATAGTAAATGTGGAATTGATTCCGATATATGCTATAAATATAATTGAAAATTGTGGAAGCAGTATCTTCTTAGCTAAACAGAGCTAAAATGTTGATCATACTTGTGAAAAAGCCCATGAGGGAATACTGATGTAGTCAGCAATCTCAACTGGAGTTAAATGAAGATTAGTCTTCTCTAAAAAGGTTGAATCCTAGCACAAAAGGAAGAGTGCAGGAAGTGAGAGTATTAAAAAGCTTCTTTAACGAAGGAATAACATTAGCAGATTTTAGTTTATAGCAGAAAAACTCCTGAAATAATTGAGGGAAAGCTTAATGCACATAGTTTTAAAGGAAGGATATTGCAGTTAACGTAGAGTCTGTTAATGAGTGAAGTGCGAAACACTCCATAACAGATATGAAGTGCAGCGTGGTGAACCAGGTCTAATCATTTTAGGAAAAAACTCTGAAACCATGAAGAACCATAAGCCATACTGCCATAATCAATATTGGACAATATGATTATTTGCATAAAGACATGCTGAATATAGTCACAGTAGAATTAGGTAGATGTATGCAGAAATAATTCTTCTAAAAAGAATCTAACAAAACACATCTTATGCAGAGAAATAATATTTATTGAAACAATTTAAAATTATAAAAAATACGATATAAAACATAACAGTGACTAACTAAGCCATTTAACTGCCACACATTCTCTGAAATATACTCTGGTAAGAGCACCTTACATAATAATTTTACACTTGGTCACAGTTCCAGTTAAATTCAGTACTTATTAAAATATATATAGGATCTTACTGTACTTGTACTGTACTTTAAATCAATATGATCAAAGTTTTAATTCAATTTCTAACAATAACATACTGGTTTAACCTGCACAATGTGGTTCAATCAACACACCAAGAATTGTTGTAAAGAACTTTTACAGCATTAAGAAATTTTTCACACTTCTTGTACAAATTTAAAAAATTCTTGTGCTAAGTTAATATGCAATAAGAAAGTAAGTCTCTTATCAAAAATTATCATATCTCATTAACCATGGAATTGGAAACATCCTGGAGGCTCTGATATTAGGATGGCCTCATTTCTTACAAAAATGGATGCAACTGCTCTTACTTGGCGAATGAAATGGTCATTTTTATCACACCAGTCAGTAATCTGTTTTTACAGTCATTTGTACTGGTCATTCAATTAAATGTATATCTGAACCTTAACAGGAAATCTATGTCTTCCACATAATGTGTAATTTTAACATAAGCCAAAACAGATAAAACCTTAGAAATATAAACAATAAAGAGTGTCATGCCAAGTACACAACCTTGAGGAATTCTCTCAGTTTGAACAAATGGTCTGAACAAAACAGACCCAATGCGCCCTTAAAGCTTCTTTTGCTGTGAGAAGTTTTTAAAAATCTCAGTGGCAACCTACCAAGTGATACATTGCCATGGAGATTAAAGCAATGTAATGCCTGAAGAATTCCAAAACGCCAGATTCTGTTGTAGGCTTTCTCAATGTCTAAAAATATTGAAACAAAATAGTTCCTGTGAACAAAAGTGATTCTAACATCCATTTCCAGGTTAATAATGTTGTCAATTGTGGATCTACCATAAAGAAAACCACTCTGTTGCTGCACCCATTTTCTAAGAAAATTTAAAATGGTCATTTCCTAAATGTTCCATTGTCTGACAAAGGCAGATTGTTATGGTTATAAGATGATAACTTAAATGAACTTTAGGATCTTTTCCTAGCTTTCAGATAGGAGTGACAATAGCTTCTTGCCACATGGAAAATATTTTCTCATGAGATTCTACTGAAAAGGACCATGATATTATAACGAGAAACTGGTCTCAGATGATGTAGCATTTAACAGGAAATTCTATCTGAACCGAGGATAGAATTAGGGATCCTAGATAGAGCTTTTTGCATCTCATAAGTAAAAATCACAGTTGCAGGATAACTTCTCAAAATTATTAAAATTTATGTTGATCCACTTAATATGACTCATTCTTGGAAAAAAGGACTGTAAGAGCTTGAGTCAAACACACTAGAAAAGATTTTTCCAATTTTATTAACATCCTCAGGAGAAAAATAAACAGGAGTGCTAGTAGACAAGATCAAGAAACTTGTTGGTACAAGCCATTAGCTGCTTTCATATTTTTCCAAACATACTTCTTAGGTGTGCAAAAAGTGATGGGTGACATTTAACATATCCAAAAGTCCCCTTTGATGACAAATCTTGCAGGCAATAGCTTTTGCTTTTTTAAAGGATTATTAGTAGTAGGGTATCTTTGAAAGATATTCCACATATAAATATATATATTGTTCACAATATGCATTTGCACAGGCTTCATTCCACCAGCCTTTGCTCGATTTTCAAGGAGCTTGAGGAACATTTTGGGATGGCTATTTCAGCAGTTTCCACAAGTCTTTGTGGCTTCATATAATAACAGCATCATTAATATCAGTGTTAGCAATTATTTCATCTGTAATAATAGTCAGTTCAGGAAAAAAGCAACATCTTCCCTGTGATACTTGATGGTGGCAGATCATAATCTATTATAAGGTGTAATAAGTAAGAATTACAGCAAAATGGTCACTTTCATGTAGATCATTTTCAGTGGTGAAGTCCAAATGAGATAATAAAATGGGAGAGCAAAGAGCCAAATCTAAGGAATAAATAGTATTTGTAGATATATGAAATTAAGTTTTTTATCATTATTCAAAAGACCAGGCGGTGATTATAAATCAGCTGCTCAATCCGCTGACCATGAGAATTAGTATCAACATTACCTCAAAGTACTATGACCATTAAAATCCTAAACTAAAACATAAGGAACAGGAAGTTGATGTAACAATTCATTTAAGTTGCCTTGGAAGATAACATTATGGGGTGGTAAATAAATGCAGACAATGATAAGAAAATTAATATGTATTTTAATTACCACAGCCTGTATGATGATTTAATGGATACTGCAAATTCTTTGGTCTTTTAGTTCTTCCATAATCTCAGTTTCAGACACTGTTAAAATGGATGGGTGGGTTTTATGGCACAAGGTCCAGAATAAGACAAATTGCGCTGACACTGTTAATAAGTCTATCTTTGAAATTATACTACGACTTTGGTTAAATGATTTATGACTTGAAGCTATTAAGCTTCAAGTCATAAATCAAGATCCAAAAGCTTTTAAAGATAAAAGGGACTTCAATTGTTGAGCTGATGAACTTTCTATTAGAAAATTTCCAATCACAAATTTTTATGTTACTGCTCTCTTACAACAGCTTTAATTTGTTTGAGAACTCTGAAAGGTGACATTTGTTTGAGCATAACCCTTTTTGTTCTGTATTAATATGAACTATGGGTAAAAACTTCCAAATCTGTCAGCAAACTTACTAACAAAGTGTGACAAATCCAGGCCCTTGTCATGGCCTGATTTCTTTGGGTCCATGAGAAAGAAATCTATTCATCTTAATGGGCCCCTATTAATCACAGAAACCAACTAGGAAAGGCAGTTACCTGCTCTGGTGATAACCAACCTCGGCATTTCTTTAGGGGATACAATCAGGATTTAAACTACATGTTCGGAAGAGGATCCAGCAAACATGTCTTCACATCCCAAAATGCAAAACTAACCCTGCAGCACCATGCACTTTCTTACTTAAGGAGAAAATACCTTAACATAGCACCAACCAATTGACTGAGAGTGGGCTCACTCCAGCCACTCATTTACAGAGAAGCCAGGGGCAAAGGAAATAGAGAAACTTCGGGACACCAATTCACTCCTTACAGGATATCATATATGCTTAATATATGGTGTGGAAGACCAATGAAAACAAAACAAAAACACAAGGTAGAACCCATAGAATAGCAAACACATGCTGGAAAATGAGCTTGATAATGACAAAGAAAAGGTGAGGAAAAGTAGAAGACAAGAGTGGAAGGAAAAAGGATTAAGATCATTGAAGTACCTCAGGATTGCAACACCTGTATTTACCTAAACAAGGTATAACTCCTGAGGGGTGAAAGTTTTATAGAATTATTATAGCTGGGTAACAGATAATATAGCACTGATGTATTAATTTATAAAATGGTAATTTAGAATACTTCTAATAAAATTATTAAGCAATTCACTCCAGAAAAGTCTCAAGAACCATTTTTATTTAAGTAAATTATAAAGTATATTATTGAAGTAAATTAATAAGTTTTAAAAGGTTTAATAAATTTTATACTTAAAATAAAACAAGGCAAAGGATTTTTTTCTTTATATAAAACTGCTGTTTGACATTTAAAATTCTGGAAAAGTAATGAGATGTTTTAAAAAAGAATCAGCTATAAATAAATTTTGAAATAAGCAATGATTTACATTTGACTTAATGCACATATCAGCAAAAACAAAGAATAATAATCACTTTCTATTTTCCAGCAATAAAAAGTGAACATACTATAGTTTTTGAATAAAATATAATGAAAATCTTTTCATTATTTTATTTATTTAAAATAAATATAAATTTTTACTGTGCACTTTCTAAGTTTCTTATTTTTTAATTTTTAAATTAAGGGATCTATTCAAATGATAACTTTTAGATTTTAATAAAACTGATTTCAATACATTAACATTTTCATAACAGCTTAAAGTTCCTTATCAACACTGTTTTATCTTGTTGATAGAATTTTCTATAGATTTTTAATCATTAGAATTGCATACATGCTACTGAACTGCAACACGTTTCGAAAACATTCATATTGCATAATACACAAATGTAAACTTTTCATATTTACTGACATTTTGACATAAATTTGTGTACATTAACTCTTGATATTTCTGAGGTTCACTTCCTTTTACAAAGATTGTGCACTTCTATTTAATACCATTCATAGTTACATTATCACTAACCAATACATTCTTAATTACAAACAGTGACTCAGGCTTGACAAGGATTGATTGTAGGTAACATGCAAATATTTATACATGGGATTGAAAAAAACAGCATATAAATTTGCATTCTTATTTCCATATCTTTCACAAAGTGAAAGTCCAGAATTAGTGTATCTAAATCATAAAAATTATCTTAATATATACAATATCACATCAAAAATAGCTAAAAATAATAATAATATATATTTAGCATACTTCTTTATTAAAATACTGAATATTCAAATCTGCTACTTCCTTAAATTCTTTGAGATATACGTCCTAAAATGAAATTTGAAGGTTAGAAATTTATATGAAAAAGAAAAAGTGATGAAGAAAAGAAACAATATTTTTACAATATCATTCCATAATTTTTTCTTCCTAAATCTTTGTAATTACCATTTTCACACATACTAGTATATTTAACTCAAAAAAATTCACATTAAAAATAAAAGGTAAAATATATCCACACACGACAGCATTTATTTATATGGTGTATACACAACTGTTAACTAATACTTCTTATAACACTGCACATAAATTCCCAAAACATAAAATTAAATTTCTTAACAAACTTTAATAAATTTGAAAAAAGCAAATTTATTTTCTATAACATTATTAAAATAATTTAATAAAACAGTAAAGTGATCTTTTTGTTTTCATCATAAATTAACATATTTAATATTAACAATCTAAATTAGTTACTCTGGTTAATGCCAATGAATGTAAAAACTCAATATTAAAAAACAGAATATAAAAATTCAAAACAATGTCAGCAAGTATAAACTGATTGTTTTGAATATACTTATAAAAATACTTTAAAGTTTTTGTAATTTTAAAGGAAAGATATATTTAAAATTGTATGTTTGATTTTAAAAATAGTAGGAAGAAAGAAATGGCTAATTTTATATTTATACTGAAATTCAGATTTCTAACCATAATTTCTACACTTGCCAATTGTTCTCTCTTTATTTCCTTACTTCATATTTTCTCTTCTTTATTTAGCATTTGCAAGAATTTCTGACAAACATTAAAACCTTTATTAATGGAGGTTTTTTATAGGAAAACAATATTATAATTAACAATATTGTATGTTAATAACATTAAAAATAGTATTAAACATTTTCTTTTATTAAAATAAGGTTTTTTTTGCAGGTTTACAACAAATTAAAATTCTTTTTCAACACAAATTAATTTTGTTGCATCACTAAGTATAAAACATTTTATAACATATCAAACATCTGGATATTAAATTGCCAGAAATTGTAGGAAAATATTATTAAGCCTCATAAATGAGTTTGAATTCCTTTTTAGATTTTTCAAAGCATTTCGCACAATCCTTTATAATCAATGTAACCATTTTGAAATTACTTTTAGAGTAGATTTCAAAATAAAGCATTAAATATTATTTTCAAAGATCTACTTGAATAATGAATTGAATAATAACTAATCCAGGATGGGTGAATATTTTTAAAGACTTTGATCATGTATTTTTAATTATTACCCATTTTAAAATTTGCTATCCCTGTTCTGAATTTGACAATTCAACTTTGGGATACAATCACCTACTTTAAATAAAACGGTGATGGCTTCTTACTGGATGCATTATCATGTGGATATACTCCTGAGTAATTGTTAAATATAAATAACATTTATTTAACAGCTCATAATTTGTCCTGTTTTTAATTCCAAAAAACATTTTATAAGATTTCACAAAAATATAATTTTTAATAACAGTATTTTAAATACTCAAAATGTCCAGTTTTTATACAATTTAAATGTTTAGCAATTTTTAAACAACATTTTGAAACCTAAAATAATCAGTCATATTATCAGTATCCCATTAAAACATTTATTCAACATACTATAAAAATGTTTTGCAAAAAAAACAAATTTTAGTTTCCATCATGATTTTTAAATGATAAAGTAAAAACTATCATTCCACCACAAATAAAATTCAAATGAAGAACACATTAGGGAAGTTTAAGTTTTCCTATTTTCCTTCAACACACTTGATCTTGAGATTATATAAAGATTTAATTAAAACATGTGAGTAATTTTTGAAGATTAGAAGACAATTTTGAAGATTAAAGCATTTATCAAAGTATTATTTTTCTTAGATTTAATAAATATTATTAAAAATTTGGTATATAGTTAAAATTTTAGATCAAATATATATTTTTTTATTTCACAAATTTACAATTAATTTTTTTATATTTTTAATATAGTGCAATTACATTATATTTAAAAAAATGTACCAAAAATATGATTGCATGTTTAAACTGCATATTTCTCCACAACTCTATCAAATAGTAATCTGTCATTCATAAATATCTGCTTTTTAAAATATTGCATTATTTTCAAGTTTTTGCTATTTTTATTTATTTTTATCTAAAATTTAAAAATGTTACACATTTGATTAGTTACCATTTGCAATAAAGAAATTCATTGTTTTCTTTTGTAAATTTCAACTCAAAATCAATGTATGAGCATAATAATATATATACATATAAGTTTGAATAAAATAATGTAAACAACTTGTAATAAAATATAAAATTAATAAAAATTACATTTTTATATATTAAAAACTCAAAAAGGCAGCATTTACTCAATTTAAATATTTAACTCATTTTTAACAAAAAAAAAAAATTTTACACATAAAATGGTCCGAAAAATTAGACTTTTCCAGATACGATGGTTTGGTTTGTTTGTCGCTCAACGGTCATTTTTGCACACGAGGGCTAATTAGACCGGGACTTACGGTTTAAAGTGGAATCCAAACCACTACAAACATCCATGCCCAAGGTGGGATTCGAACCCACAAACTGTTGAACCAAAGGCAAGAGCGCAAACCATTCGGCTGCCAGCTCGGCTTTCCAGATATGAATCTTGCACAGATGAATTTTGATGAGCAAATTGATAGTGGTTTAAGAAACCATAAATACTACCTTAATGACAAATTAATAAAAATTAGTGTTACATTGCATTTGTAAACAATTGTAAATAACTTGCATAAATCATAGTCAGTAGAAGCACTAATCGCATAAACCCTTATGTAATACATAACTTATGTTCTTAACAGGCTGAAATAATCAAATTTTCAAATATACAAACAAGCTTATAATAACTTACAAAGAGAAAAACTGACAGTTTTATTCAGAAAAGGAAAGGACTATAAAACAGTAAATTTATTAGTGAAATCGTAATTTGTAATAATGTATTCTAATCATGTTTCCTTATCATTGTAACTTGGAAGCAAATAAAACATGTCAAATTTCAGAAATTCTCCACCCTAAATATATATAAATATAGCATGCACCCATAAGAAATCTTTTGGAAAGACAAGAGAGATCAATTGATAATAAGACTAAGGAATTAATTTGTGGAACAATTACATTTTTATTTTAATCTCAAATACAAGATTGCTTATCATAAGTACTTGAGATTTTTATTCTTTATACTGATGTTTTATATTTTATATGTGCCCATAAATTTATGAACAATTACATTTTTATAACATTTCCTTTTGAAATTTTTCTTATTAAAACAGAGTACTTTAAAAGAGATATTTCTATATTTAAAATTTCAAAAACAATATGTTAATGAATTTCATTAAAAAGTTATTCAAATGAGTTACAAGACACAATGTATTAAATTCTAAGCATTTGTTTTGGAAACTTCAAATTAATCAAAAAGATTTTTATTTCAAGGAATATATTTATGCTGTGATACAAGTTTATAAAGGATAACAAAACATTTGTTAAATATAGTTAACACAAAATTAAGTTTTTGAAAAGAAAATCAACAGTATAGTGTATAAATATTTAAACAAAGGGAACAGTTTTTAAGTTATAATGTATAATCTAAAACTTTTATTTGCATAGAGCATGAAATTTTGATCAATATGTTAATAATCAAAATAGAAAAATCATTAATTTCCAAATTTAAATCTGTTTAAAATATAAATGCTATTTATCTTATAACTAGCACAAATATTTAAATTTGATTACAGGCTGAATAATGAAAAAGAAAACATTACAATAATTAGTCCTTAAAAGATAATTTCCTCAAATTGATTAATTAATCATCTGATAAAATATGTAACTTTAACAAATCATTGATCTTCATTTCTTTGTGAGTGTTAACTAAATTATCTTATTGCACCTAAAGGATTTACATTTCAAAAAGAAATGGTTTTTATAAATTATTTTTATACATGAATCGTTGAAGAAAATACTAACCAATTTCTTTTCTTGTTCATTTATTTCAGCTGTATATTTATCAGCAGGATATGGTACTTTCAAGCTGTTGAACTGAAAATTACAGGTGATTAAAAAAATGGCAATATATAACACTAGGGCACTCATAGGAAATTTTTGCTTTCAAAAATTTTAAAAATCATAAAGAGTTTAAAAAAATTGTACAACAGGTAGAAAATATATCATACAATGGTAAACATAAATGTGTAATAAGATACAAATTAAAATGATGACAAAAAAATAGTGAATGAAGATAAACAATCTTATTGATTGTTAGGATAGCTAGGAATATATCAAGTCAATCTATTTGGATGGTTCAAATTTTAAGCATTTCTTGCAAATTTAGTAAAAATTAAAAATAAATATAGAATGTAAAATATGGTTATTTTTATCGTTCACAAGACTGTAGGAAAAAAACTGTATAACTTTTCACACACACATTTGAACAAACTTAAAAATATACATAAATTTAGACAAATAACAATACTTTTTAATATTGAAAAACAATCCACAAATTTAAACTTGCAAGAAATAACATTGTGAATCAATTTTGAATTCTAGTTTAGTTTATAAACGTTTTAAAAGTGATTGATTAAAATCCTTAATAGTACTAATTAAGTTTTTATCTACACAAATCTAGATACAGATTTAAAATCTTTTTATACATCTCTGATTACTAAATATCTTCATTAAAAAGATAATTAAAACAAATGTGCAATCCTTGTAAGTGTGAGTGAATAAACATTTTCTCTTATGACTCTAAATAAGACAAACTTCAGTTAAGTTAAATTTAATTGGTACTTTTAATCTGTGATGAAATAAATAACAAGTAGATTGGGAGCCAATGTAACCAAAATATATTCAAAAATTTTACAGAATCAACATTTACATAATTATGTTTGACTATGATACCATGTTACTGATATACAAAAAGCTACCAATTTTCTGATTTAAAAAATTCTTAGGGTTTCTTTTTTGAGTGGTGCTAGAAAAATCAAATTAACATTGCTAATTTATTCCAATTACTTCTTTAATATTCTATATTAATTAAACTAACTTCTTCAAAATTAAATTGTTGTTGTTGTTTTCCTATGACACTTGGACAAGAAAAGCTCGCTTTTGGCAGTGCGAATTAAGTCAATAGAGAGCGTCTTTCGTTTTGGATAAGAACACCAGGAAAGTATGACTTTGCTCTTTTTAAGGTGTCTCGTAATTTTGAACCACGGTCATGTGATGAGGCCACACCTGAGCTGGCACCCTCCTCTCCACATCCACGCCACACCGGCGGAAGGACTTTGGACATCACAGATTAATGTGGACACGTCCCCAGCCCACGGAGTTCCAGCAACCCAGTGAAGGAGAGTACACCCTGGTCTCAAAATTAAATAATTTATGGTACCCACAATCTTTCCAGCCATCAAATTTTTTAACTTTTACTTTAATTCTTATAAATATTTTGACAGTTTAATCATAATGAAGGAAAACAAGACTGAAATGAATAACAGGCAATGCATTATAATATTAAAAGAAACAGGAAACAGTATCAGAAAAAAATCTCATTTAAATAACAGAAGAATACTAACAAAAGACAGAAATAGAAGACCAACTTTAAAGTTAAAAATTCAAAATTCATACATGTAATAAAAGAACTATTTAATTAAACTTTCTTGTGAAAATATTTTATATTAGTTTAAATAGCTTTTTCATTTTATATTTTTTCCCTCCATGTAGTTATATATCTTCAATTTGGTTTTATTTGAATTTTGTACGGGATATTCAATTTGATTCCAATATTAATTTCAATGCAACTTTTATAAAGATGGACATCAATAATTTATAACACATTTAAATATCTTTTAAATTAGAAAGAAATTTAAATAAATCACTATTATATAACACTTCATGAACGAAATTTATTTCCTTTTGCTTTCAATGAAAGAAAACTTATTCTCTGAATATGTGCATTAAACATTCCTAAGCGGTAGGTAGCATTATTATGTGTAGTAAATCATAATTTTAAAATATGATGAAAATGTAGATATTCTGCATTATCAAGAATTAAAATATGATAACTCTATGACGAGTCCATTTATTTTTCACACAAACATTTTTTTAACACATTCGCTACCACTCTTAAAATATGCATCAAAAATCTTATTCAATCTCACGACCTGCACAGAAACTAAAGTACGTTTAACTTATAGTATCGATCGTAGCAAGCATATGAAGCAACGCTAAACTGACACTCCAGGGTGTCAGTGGCGGTGAATGTTACAACAGTACATTAATAATTGATTTAAGTACAATTTTAAGCATGAAATTTGAGTTAAAATTACCTCATAAAATGGATATTTTGGATAGGAATCCAATATCAAAATATTTGACAGTAAAAAATTAATTTAGATATTATTTTAATTGGTATATAGCTATAGTTTTTTTTTATCCATTTTTAAGGTTTATTTTTTTCAATATTTTCTTTCACATTCAAGACATATTCAGATAGTTTTTAAACATCTGACATAAATAAAACTAATGAACTTAGTAAATTTATGTACAAAACTGCTAAGAAACTTTTAACTTCCAAAATAGGAAATAAAATGTTAAGCAAAAATGTAAAATAAAACAGCTCTGAATTTTTACTATTGTACATATACATATAAATTATATATAGGAAAAATAGAACCAAAAATATTTTTGGTTTTGATAAATTCTCATAAAAATATTTTAATGCATGTTTTGTAATCATTTTACTGACCAATTAAGAAAGACAATTTATAATGGATGTTATTTTTTTTGTTATAGTATAAAAGTTATTTGTTTTCCAAAATATTTCATAATCATAAAAAAAAAAACCCAAGACATCCATTTTAACATTACAATAATAAAAAAAGCTAGTTTGAGTTTTTCAAAAAAAAAAAAATCAAGTATAACATTGAAATATCAAAGAAAAAAATTATAGTTGTAATTACAGCAGATGAAGGTATAAATATACAATAACAATAAAGAAAAGCAAAATATAGTAGCATATATACTCAGTGATCATTAATTTATAATAATCATTTTAACCTTTTATACAAGATTATTGTACGATTCCATTATTATAAATTCGTCACATTTTACTTACACTTTGAGTTTTAGATGTATAGAAAAACTGATATTAAGTTTTTTAGAATTCAGATTTATACAGAAAAACAATCATATATTAAGTATGAGAGTTTATGTTTGTTTGTATATATATATATATATATATATATATATATATATATATATATATATATATATATATATATATATATATATATATAAAGTCTTAACATAAAAGAATATTTTGATGATACAATGAATCTGCTAAAATCATAATTTTGCCAATTAATATCTTTAAAAAGATTTAAGAACATAGCAACAAAAATTACAGTACAATGTTATTAACAAGAAAAACAAATATAAAAAACATAAGGAAAATTTTAATAATATTTAAACAATCATGTTTAAAAATGCATGTTATAAAACAGTAAAATAAAATTTCAAAAAAAAATTTACGAAATTTGACAAAACAAAATTTTATTGCAGATATGCACGGCAAAAATTAAGATTTATACATTAAATGGTTAAGTTTGTTTTTTTATTTAAAAATTTTGAAAATTTTAATAAATATTATTTGTATCCACACATATATAAATTTTTTAATTAGAGAAGAATTTTTCACCAAGACATTATGATATAAACATTGATGAATTTAATATTTTAAATGATGCAACTTATAAATTAGAATGTCCTTCAAGTTAATTCACTTCAAGTCTTCTACAAAGATGAAACAATGTTAATCATTTCCAAAATTAAGTTTGTAATACATTTCCAAATGAAATTATAATTTTCTGTAACTATTTTTAATTTATTTTAAAAATATCCCACATTGTAAATTACTTTTTAAGATAATTTAAAGATATAATACACACAATAATATTCTGCACTGCAACAAAATGAAAATCATGTATAATGGAAAACAGAAAGATTAATAACTTTTCTTAAACTGAGTTAAAAAGAACAATTTTCAACATAAATTTTACATATCAACTCTTTACCTGCTTTTCAAACTCATCTACCATTGCAGGATTTGGTAACCTACTGCGATACATGGAAAAATCGATTGTAGGTGGCTTTTCAGGATACTTCATTAAGCTGAAAAGATAAGATTAAATTTAAAGTATTTTATTAATTTTTGATCATACTAAGCACTTTTCACTTAATAAATTTTGTATAAGTTTTACAAGATAATTAACTTTAATGAAACTGCATGAATTTTTAAACTAAGACAAATTTAAACAACTTAAATTATTTCATTCAAATACCAATTTTTATAATTAGTTTTATTGAACTGCTACATTAACCTACATTTTTCTTTTATAATAAGTGTTTTATATCTACAAATGTGTCAGCATTTGTAACTTTCTATATGATATTAAAAATTATTTACATAAAACTTATATTTTAAAATTTTTTCAATCTTAACATTTGTATTTCAAATATTTTAAAACATAAATTTCAAATTTTCCTTTAAATGAACATATAACATACATTTAAAAAAATTTATCTTTATTATGTGATCTTTTTTACAGATGTACAGGTTTCAAAAATTTCAGTTAAATGTGAAAAAATATTGAAATTTTTAAATTAGTTTCAACTATATAATGAAATTGACATTCAATGCTTAAGTTAGTTAAACATAAGAAAATATCCAAATGATGCCTAATTCAATGTTATATAAAACTAATATCAATTTTATATATCAATAACAAATTATTAACCTTTCACAGGATTGCATCAAATTTGACACCAAAATCAATCAAGTTTTTTAATATGAGCATGAAAATTTGAACATTATACTTTTCACCCCATTCCTAAATGAATTTCAGTTTGGATATATAAGGTTATAATTGCTAAATCCTAAGAATCGGTTAAGCAATAAATGGGTTAAATTGTATTTTACTGCAGCAGATAATATTCTTGTTATCTTAAGGTATAATTTGGTGTGAGCATGCATAATTTTTCTTTTTAATTTTTAGTAACCCTTGAAGCTTTTTTATTTATGATTGAAATTTAAGCACTTGTAGTTGTTTTTCTTTGAAAGTGTATTAAATTGAAATTTAATTAGAAATAAAATTTTACTTGAAAGTGTGTCAAAATAAAAAAAGTTTACTTTAGTGTATAAGATATGAAAGCTATGAATAGTCATAGATTGAATTTATGTTTTTTTAATGCTTCTGCAATTAATATTTACGTGAGTACTTTATCTTACTCTTTACATTTTGCTGAGAAATATTTATATGCATTTAGATTTACTGTGAATTGTAAAGCTACAACTCAAGTCTTAATAAAAATATATGTTTAATAACAAAAGTAGAAACCCTATTTTTATTATATATTTATATTATTGATTTAATTTTATTGCCTGGTTTTCTGCAGGGCTAAATTGTTTTGACACTGATGTTTTTTTAAGGTGGGATCCACTGCCCGGTTAATTAAAGTGCAAGTTTTCCTATAAATGTGAGTTTTTTACATTACTTAGTTTTCTTTCTCAATATCTATCATGCTATATTTTTAATGATATTTTTAAAAACGAGCACAACTGCCTGGTTAATTAAAACTCTTAATTGTCAAAAAAAAAACTTGTTACTTATATTACTATTTTAGATTTTTCACCCAAGTGTCTACTGACCTAGACTGTGTGATTTAAATATCATTCAATCTAGGGAGAGAGACCGAACAATTTCATAGAGTATTTTTTTTTGTTGAGAAATTAAGTTCATTTTGTTAAATATGTCTCATGTATTTAAATATTTAACACACTTGTTCAGAGTATCTATATATTTTTTAGGAAATTTTCTTCAAAATGTGAATACTATGTTCATACTTCATATCCTCAGACGATTGACAGCATTTAAAGAGCAAATTTATTATTAAAGTTTATAAAAATATTTTAAATCTTGGCCAATCCATATGTACATTTTGAACTCTGGATACTTATAACACCAGAGAAATACAAATTTTATTAGTGTAAACTACACGCACACTAAAGCAATATAATTTCATTTTTGGTCATGCATAAATAACGATAAATCAAATAGATGAATGTAACCAATTTAACATCTAAATAATAGTTACATATAAACAGAGGAAAACTTTGAATCTGATATACATATTGTTTTAATTTTAAATGTAACAAGAAGATTGAACAAGGCATATAAATTAACCTATTCATAGTAAATTTATCTGTAATAAAATACATAATAATTAGTTCTGAAGTCATAATTCTTAAACACATTACAAAACGATAAGAACCTACAGTAAGTAAAAAATTTTGAAAATATAAATAATCCTACTTATGAGTATAGCCATCTACTTTGGCCTTAAATTGTTGGAACTTAGCCTTTTCATTTGGTGGAACTCTTTCAGCAAAAGCAGCCCAATCAATAGAAGATTTTAAAAACCGCCTCGCAGCCATCTTTTTAAGGTCACTTTAAAAACAAATCCAACATCCAACAAACTCGTAAAATTGAAGTAGAAGTAGTTTCGTTGAAATGCCGAGTTCTTGTTTAATATCATGAGTACGGATACAGTCTGAGGAAATAAATTATGTAAATTTGATGGTTGTTAGTTTTTTCGAAGGCTATCATTGATTTAATATCAAGTGGAAAGTAATATCTCGTTCGCACTTCACTTTTAAACGCGTTTAAGTCTCGGCAGAACTTTCTCGCAATGACAATTAGTAATTCAAATCAATTCGGCTAACTGATTTAGCGCCATCTTGTTTTCTGCTATCTCAGAGCTTGTTGACATATCTGAAACAGATTAAAATAAATACAAGAGAAGCAAAATTTTAAAAAATAATAACACAGAAAAATATACATAAGTATTAAATAAGCATCAAAAAAGTAAATTAAGTTCAAGAAGAAATAGATTTGTCAACGATATTCTTTGGTTTCGTATTTCTAATTTGAAATATCATAATCTTAATTAATGTCATTTTCGTTTGTAAATGCTTAATAAACATGCTCAACTGTAAAAAAAAAAAATATATTCGAAAATATCTTATCATTTATAATAATAAACGATGAATAAGGTTTTGTAAAAAAACCAACATTTTTTAATCAGTTTCGAGTGTAAGATTGTGCGAAAGCTATTTTCAACAAGGTGTTTAAGTTAAATCATATTTAACTTTGAATTTGATTTTAAAAGGGCAGTGCAAACGGAGTATACGTGAATTATCAATTTTTAGTATTTAGTTAATTAAATTAATAAGTAATAAAATTAAATGATTTCATAAAAATGGTTTAAAACGAATAAAAACGAATTAAATGATTTCATAAAAATGGAATAAAACTATTTTTAGGATAGTCAACTTTTTATACTTACAACCCACTTTTATAACTACTTTTGTAATAAAATTTCGAACAAACCACTATTCAGAGTAATGGTTATTTTTATTTACAAATTAACAATTTAAAATTTATAAAGTAAGTTGTCACCTTTTTTTGTAAAATTTAACTTTTTCTAATTTACTTAAAATTTTTATTTTTTCCTAATAAAATAGAATAACTTTTCTTTATAAAATTTATATTGCTGAATTACAGTAAGTAAAGCATAAAACAAATTTATTTACCAAGTACATAATGTTGGATTTTCAATAAGTTTGATAATCGATATGTCATTCGGTTATTCCACTAGTGCCCATCAGAAAATCTGGAATCTAGTGAGTTGCAGGGATTAATTTAACTGTCACTTACATAATTCGTTTCATTAAAAATAGTTAAAATTAAATTATTAGTTGAAATTTAGTAAAATAACATTTTATCAGCTCCAATTCTTTTATAGCTGCAATAAACATCCACAAATGCTATGAAAATATAATTAAAAGTATAGGCTGTGAATACTTAAAAGGGTATAGTATTTATAAAATGGTATAGAAGCAGTACAATGGAAGTAGGCATAAATCATTTTATGCATAGGTGAACGTTTTTAAATGACACAGAAAGAGAAGCCGTTGTGACCTGGATGGTTATGGGATTCGCTTTCGTTATTGGAAGTTCGAATTCCGACCCAACTGAAGACCCAGTGTGTTCTCTAATGACAGCTGGGCACGTTGAAAATGTTGTCGTCGTAATGTCTTCCATCTGAAAAGACCCTTCGTTTTTCGGGGCAATGAAATGGAATAACTTTATAAACTAACACAGAAAATTATCAAATTATGTAAGAGCCATAACTGCCTTGAAATGACAGAATATAACTTAAATATCTGTCACACAGAGCTCTTCTTCTGGGATAGATAACCAAGTTATACCCTGTTATATACAAGTTTTAAAGTACGTTCATTTGTATACCGTTTTTTTTTTTTTTTCCGAATTAAAAATTTACGAGAATATTTTTAAAATAAAAAATGCATCCTGTCTACATAAAATCTAAATTGAACTTGAGTAGAATTTATTGTATGCCCTAGAAAAAAGTTTCATTTTAAACTATTGACAATCGCAATAATATTTACCTGGTTACTCCTAATTACGGCTTTGTTATGATCGTTGTTACTTAAAATAAAAAAATGATTTCACGTTATGCTTTCGGAATGTTACATTTATTTAAAATCATTTTATAATTGAATGGAATATTTTGATTATATTTAAGTATATTTATCTAAATATTAAAAAAGTTTAATTAATTTAACAAAAAAATAATTAGCCCCAATAATTTAATTTATGGGTTGAAAAAAATTAGAGTTAAATAAAATAATCGACACTAGTGGCTTTGATAGTTATTGGTTAGTCTTAATAACCATTTTATACATATTCTGTAAAATAAGATACTTAAAATAGAAGATTGTTACCTGAAAAACATAAAATCAGATGTTGATCTGCAAATAAAATCATATTTCTGATTTCGGTGCTGTCTAATGAACGCTCTGAGAAAACGGAAACAATTCATTCTATGTATAAAAAGCTAGTGTCTTCTTGAAAGTTAAACTATATTTAAGGGTGCTAATGTAAGAATTGTAAATTTACTTGTATTTAAGAAAATTTATTTAAATTTTTGCTTACATTTAATGTTTTTTCCTTTGCTGTCTTATAGAAAATATAATTTGAACTCAGTATTGCTGTAAACACAAACAGTAATTATAGTGTTATCAAATTTGTGCATAATATATTATTATTACTTTAAAATTTTATAGCCCTGTTTTTTCAATAAATAAAACATAAAAGACTAGAATCTGCAACTTCAGAGGAATAACAAATGGTACAGCATATTATTCTAACTTCATCCTCTTTAAATAAAGAGAGTATCAATCTAAAAGTTACTTATCAACTGAAAAATAACCACTAAACTCACATTTTGTAAAATATTCTTTGAGGATTCTACAACTTTTAAGAAACTTGTGGAATTTTAATATTGAAGACATTTTTAACCGGAATATTAAAATTAGAAAAGTTTTAGCCTTCCGATTATAGACCATTTTTTGAAAAATTCCATAAGTTATAATGAATTGTAATAATTATATAAACTTCAACATAAAGTCGTGATACACATTCTATTAAATTATTATAACTGTTAGAGATGAAGAAATGGCAACAGTAAACTAAATAAATAGTCGTTTCAGGATATCTGTGCAATATTAGGTTAATTTACATAACAAAAATTATGCTGAAAACTTGCACTTCTCTAACATCCCCTATGGTATGAAACAGTTCATTTAGATTCAATTTATTAAGATAACCCATTACTTCTAAATGAAATCATGAGATTTTTCTAGTGAGATGAGATAGGATGCTGGAACACTGGAAGAGGATAAAAAGAACGTATCTTTCAGCAATCCCCGCAAAATGATATTGTAAACCAATAAATTAAGATTTTTCGAGGACAAGATTTCAAGGAAATCTGTGTGGCATTAAAGTCAATAAGTAATCTCCACCTTTACTTCCTTCATCATCCTTTAGAAAAATCAAGAGATTTCCTTGGCTTATATGCATGGGTAATAAACTTAGATCAAGAAAATCCGTTCAACGATATTAAAATTATTTAAGTTAGCACAACACTGTGGACAGGTTAACAGTTTGAAGCTGTAGTGAAGTGTTTTCGATCAGTTATCGCGAAATTTATCTTCAGAGAGAACTTTTCAATAATAGATTGGAACATATTCAAGGGTCCCTTGGGAAGAAACTTAGAAAACTTTTATATATCGACAGACTAAGAGGTAGGAAGCAAAATATAGCATCAATTTCTTGTTCTTCAACAGTAACTAGTGTAAGACCAATATTTTCCATATTAGAGAGCATGGTTTCTACACTAGGCAACAATGAATTTCAAAATAAGAAAAGTAGAAATCCCAATTTTATATTCCGAATAATTAAAAAATATCAAATATCGTCATCATTGAAATGCGTGATCTTAGAAATCAGGACCATATGACAGTTTTACATGCAAACAAATAATCACAAATTTAAATGAAGTGTCTTTTCTATATATAATATTTTTTTAAACTTATATAAAAGTTGTTTTTAATCATAAGTTGAATTTTTATTCAATGAATTGTCGCTTTATGAATTTCAGTTGACATACAGTATAAAGTTTAAACTGATTGAAATAAATCATTTGATTTGAAAAAGGTTTTAATTGTACAAATGCAAATGGAATTCTCTCTATGATGCCTTTTGTAAATCAGTGTGGAATGAATAATGAAAACTGTTAAATAAGGCTAGTATATTTTATACAATTTTTTAAACTTCATCCATAATAGGATTTAAAAGCATTTCGATATGAAAAATAAGGAATGGAAAAATACTTTTTTATATATAACCCCTGGCTATTAGAATTTTCAACTTTTCAGCACTACGAGAGATGGAAGTAATGGCACCTGATATTGTGGGGCATCCAATGAGTGTGTCATCATAGCCCTGAAAGAGGGTGGTTCTTCGCAATTTAACAGTAGCGATCAGGCAGAATACCACTTAATACTTAGTCTGTCACCCTCTGAGGTATTATTTCACGTGGTGAACATTGCGAGAAAGACATATTTGTCATGTCTCAGCCGCCATTATTAAACACAGCTTCTTCAGTTGGGTCAGGATTCGAATTCACTACTTTCCGATAATTAGAAAGAACGCTCCAACCAATCAGATCAAATCAGCCTTAAATTGAAACTTTTATCGACAGGGAAACAGAAAAAGCATATTTACCAATAGAAAGTTGGAAAATATTTGTTAAATAAATAATACCATTTTGATATTTACAAGTTAATTTCAATATTACTTAAAACAAAACTTCATGTTTAATATAATTATAACACAATAGTTTTAACTAACGTTTTTTTAACAGTTATTAAGCAACTAATCTACAGTTTTGTTAGCTTTTGTGTGAAGAGGTTAATAATACGAGTGTGTTTTGTTATGTCGAAAAGCATAAGATGTTTTGCTGTAGCTATTTTTAAATTGATGTTTCTTGGAAGGATAAAAAAAATACTTTATAATAACAAATTAATAAGAATTTTTTTCATATACGTGTGTTAAAAAAAGCGTAAAAATATTACATAGGTAAAACTAAGAACAAATTAAAAGTACTACTTTAATTTGATATTGCTTTTATGCAAGTGACGTTGAAATTCCAATAATACTATTTGATTTTATTCTTTTAATGTGTGATATTTGATACCACAACAAAAAACATAATTTATAAATGATAGCGATTTAAAAAAATTTCATAATGTAATTTCGGTGACAAAATAAGTAATGTATGTTGTATTAAGAAAAGAAAGTATGGATGTTAGGCGTAACAATAGATTGAGTTTAATGCAATTTTTATTAACGTAATCAATAAAAAGAGGAAATACCTTAAGCCCATTTTAAGGGGATAAAGAAATAAAAAATTATATTTACCTATAAAATGTCACAGGACATTTTTAATGGATGTGTAATGTTATTTTAACAATTAGAGTTTAAAAAAGGGTGGTTGATATATTATTCAATATATTGACAAGTGAAGCAATTTCCAACGAAATTCGTTCTTTATAGTGATTATTCAGCTGTTGTTAAATAGCTATGTTAACTTTTGTGGACAAATTAATGGCATATGTTTGTTCCGCTAAAGTAGAATATTCTGTACCATTAAGTTTAAGTAAATGTTTTCCGGAAATAACCAAAAACTTTCAATTAATACTTTGATCGAGTACCTTTAAGATATAGATTGAAAGCAATACAAAATTTTTGTCTTGAAGCAGCTTAAAGCATTATCTTGCATAAAATGAAATGCAAAATATACTTTGCTATGTCATTGTTTTTCATATAAATACTTGGAAAACTGCAGTTAACAGATCAAAGTGTTTCATAAATAGTTTGCGAAGATGGATCTACTTATCATCTGAATATGGCGATCTTTATGTGGAATAAAATAACCAAGGAAGACCAAATTATAACCATATAATTCAATTTTACTAAATGAGAATTCTGTTTGAAAAGTAAGAACAAACATTCTTCATAAGAATTTTAAATGTTCGTCGGCAGTTGCTACATCACTTTTACAGATTCCAAAAAATTTCTTTGAATTTTCACTAGGGAATTTTTAATATAGGGATAAATTTATTTATACTTTGAAAAATTGCCGAAATCCCGATGAATTTCAACTTATATCATAAAAACAGGAATT
Organism: Latrodectus hesperus; assembly: GCA_037975125.1. NCBI lineage: Eukaryota > Metazoa > Arthropoda > Arachnida > Araneae > Theridiidae > Latrodectus > Latrodectus hesperus. Next base: position 29,596 of record JAJQOW010000877.1, read on the forward strand.
AAACTTCCTCTCTAACATTTAATCTATAGATCAATTCCAAGAATATAAACAATTATTTTTGGTGAGTGAAAATTATGTCAAACTTAAAATATAGGGTGCCATTTTTAAAATAAATAATTAAATTTTCCAGTTATTACTTTCTTCTCTAGCAAGAAGTTGTAAGATTATGGATTGCTCACCACGTGTTTTTCAAAATCACAGATACCTATGGAAATTGTTGAAAATATTTGGCATCAATATTGAAAAAGAAGCGCCAAAGAATGAAAATAAAAAGTTATGTCGTTGGAATATAACGTATACCATCATCACCCTTTTTGCTGTTTATGATACACCAATGATGGCATTCTTTGCAGTCAAAAATCCACGGTACATCAAAACTATAATTATTAACTTTCTAAATAGCATGGTTTCTTTAGCTGTCTGGATTACTATGTTTCGTCGAAAGACAAGCTTGCATGATATTCTTCTAAAAATGGCAAGTTTAAACGAAAAACTTTTTGCTTCTTCTTTTAAAAATTACCACTTTGCGAACATTATCACGGCATCTGCTGTTATATCATCCATCCTGTTTTTCCTAGTTACAATGACTATAATTATAACAGATGAAGAGACTCTAGAATCTTGGTCATTTGGATATCTTGCTGAGTCAAAATTTATAGAATATTTTGCATTAACAATCCTTTACATAACTTACGTATCCCACACCTCCTTACTACCTTTTTTAGTCTGTATTTTAGTTTGCATTTTGTACAATAACTGCAGTGATTTGCTTTTACAATATAAAAGAAATTTGGTATGTTACAAGAAAAGAACTGTTCCGTTAGAATACTTAATGGCATATTCAAGTCTCGCCCGAATTTTAGCCGAAGTTAATGACATTCTGTCCACTCCATCATTTCTTACCAATGTAGATTTTCTGTTGATGGGTTGTAATTTCGGATGGGCTATAATTTCAAAAGACAGTATGGAAGTATATTTATTATTAGAAATGGTATATTATCTGTCCAGTTGTATTTTCGCGTTGATAAGCCTACCGTGGATGGCATCGAGAATTTCACAGAATGACAAAAAAATAAAACTGTTTTTGGAAAGGATTTACGAAAAAGCTCTTTGCGATGGCTCTCAAGATAGGCATACTCTGGAAGTTATCAGAACATTGAAGAACCAAAAATGCATTAAAATGACTGGATGTAACTTGGTGGTATTTCGCAAAGCTCATATACTGTCTAGTTTCGGGGTTCTCCTTACCTATGGCTTGCTGTACTTAAATATCAATGGTTCAGAGTAATACCTGGATACTGTGTAGGATACCTGGATAATTTCAGAGTAATACCTGGATAAAAGATAGGCATACCCTGGAAGTTATCAGAACATTGAAGAACCAAAATTGCATTCAAATGACTGGATGTAACTTGGTGGTATTTCGCAAAGCTCATATACTGTCTAGTTTCGGGGTTCTCTTTACCTATGGCTTGCTGTACTTAAATATCAATGGTTCAGAGTAATACCTGGATACTGTGTAGGATACCTGGATAATTTCAGAGTAATACCTGGATAAAAGATAGGCATACACTGGAAGTTGTCAGAACATTGAAGAACCAAAATTGCATTCAAATGACTGGATATAACTTGGTGGTATTTCGCAAAGCTCATATACTGTCCAGTTTCGGGGTTCCCCTTACCTATGGCTTGCTGTACTCAAATATCAATGGTTCAGAGTAATACCTGGATACTGTGTAGGATATCTGGATAATTTCAGAGTAATACCTGGATAGGCATACCCTGGAAGTTACCAGAACATTGAAGTACCAAAAATGCATTAAAATGACTGGATGTAACTTGGTGGTATTTCTCAAAGCTCATATACTGTCTAGTTTCGGGGTTCTCTTTACCTATGGCTTGCTGTACTTAAATATCAATGGTTCAGAGTAATACCTGGATACTGTGTAGGATACCTGGATAATTTCAGAGTAATACCTGGATAAAAGATAGGCATACCCTGGAAGTAATCAGAACATTGAAGAACCAAAATTGCATTCAAATGACTGGATGTAACTTGGTGGTATTTCGCAAAGCTCATATACTGTCCAGTTTCGGGGTTCTCCTTAACTATGGCTTGCTTTACTTAAATATCAATGGTTCAGAGTAATACCTAGATACTACATATTACATATTTTGATATTTGGATAGTGTGTACTTCTTTTAAATTATAGAAACTTAATATGGATAGAATTACTCTCTGTGAAATCTGGATTATTAAGTCAGTTATTAGTCTATTACTAAGTCATCCAGCGTTACAGGTTAAAGGACTCAGGCTCCATGACAATAACGAATTTTTCACTCTGGATACACAATTAAGTTTCTTGAAAAAGAACATATTTTTGCGATCGAACTTTATCTGATTACGTGTGAATTTGGCTATTTTTAAAGTAAAAAAAAAGAACTTGGATGTCGTTTTCTTTTTGACGATGAGATTGATGGAACAATAAATGCATTTATGATCGGCTTCGAAAAATGGTTTGAGGTATTTATTATTTGGAAAATTCACATACAGAAATGCACTTATGCTGATGGAGAGAACAATTAGCACTTCTAGAATTCCATAAATATAAATTTTAAAACTAGTACTCTAAAAAATTTTAGAGTGGCTCTAGTTTAAGCAAGATGAAATAATTTATGAAGTAAATGGAATGTCAAAATTTTCTTATAATTTTCTTCCATAATTAACAATTAATTTAACTTGTAAAAATTATTCCATCTTAGTAGAAAGTATGTTAAGACAGTTTTAATTTGTGTACAAATATTATAGTTTTTAACTTAAATACATATATTTATAACACATTACCAATGAGAATGTTCTATTATTCTCTATTTAAGAAAAATATTGCTCTATTTAGTTTAAATT
>JAJQOW010000877.1:37500-77238 GCA_037975125.1 Latrodectus hesperus
TCATTAAAGATTAGCGAAAAAAAAAAATTGTAGAAAAAAATTTTGGCTCAACTCTAAGCACTTTAAAAATAAAATTATTGTTTTTACAAGGGAAAATAACGATAATAGCAACAATAGCAAAATAATTAGTAAATATACTTATCTTTCTTCTTATAATAATTACTTTTAAATCGTTATTAGATGCAACAAAAATATTAATATTATTTGTTCTTATGGTTTTTATGGTTATATTATTTGCTTTTATTGCATTAAATTGTTGTCATGGCCAGGAAACAATCCTGACCTCAATCCTATCTAAAATTTGTGGCACCGTTAGAAAACTTTTGTCCGAATGAGGCTATAACTGTTTCCTGGCATCATGTAATAACGAAGGAAGAGCTTAAAACTCTTGTCAGCTCAATGAAACATCGATGTGAAGTGCTGTAATCAAAAATAAAAGGTTCTCTACTAAGTACTGATAACTCACTGCAATTATCACTATCTAATGTATATCGATTACTATTATCGTTTAACTTTTTTTTGTATTGCAAATAATTGAATTTTGTTTTTTGTATTGAATTCAGTAATAAATTCTCTTTAAAATGATACATACAAGTTTGCATTTTGTGAAACGTAAGGCTTTCTATAAGCATACAATGTTCAAAAACATAAAAATTTCCAAAAGTGTCCACAATTTTGGCCACCACTGTATATATATTATGTTTATAATTTGTTTAAATATTTAAAATAATTTGTATATCATAACCAGGATGTTTGATCATTGCCATTCAAGTAGATTATATTTCAAAATTTAGAAAAGAAACATATCTAACTTTACACTGCTAGTAATATTTAAAAATGCTTTTATAATGCTATCTATTCAAAGAATTTTCCTTTTTAAATTAAATAATTTCTTATGCAACATTCTGAAATAGAAAGCAGAAATCAAAAATTTAATTTTGGCTAATATTCATAAAATTTTACTAAATTAAAGTAATTCGAAAATAATGTCATATACTTACTAGCATCTTTGCTTTTTACTATAAATTTGTAATTTATTTACAAAACTAAATAACCATTTATTGATTAACAAATTGTTTTTCTTCTCACGAAAATATTTTGACAGGTAAGTAAATATTATTAAAAATTGTTTTCTTTAAATAATCAATTATTATCACTAATAAGATTAAGGAATCAGTATTTTCCTTAGTCGCATATAATTTTGGCCCAGTTAAATTTTTCTAAGGAAATTCAAACTGAATCTCTTCAGAAATATTTAGGGTTTTCTTGCGAAAAAAGAAAATAATTAAACGTATAATATTAACTAATGTTATTTATTATCTTATTAAATTAAAAAATTAAGAAAGTATTTTATTTATAAAAATGCAAAAATAGTTAATCATTTAACCGGAAAGAATCAAAGCGGATAATGATTAATCCCTGTACGATTGATGTATATTGCCAGATTTGCAAATAATCTTGAAATTACAGGAAGAGGTACGTTTGTGTAAATATTTATGTTAGTTTAAATATATTTTTGATAAAAATTATTATGTCAGGTCTTAAAATAAAATAATTTTAATGATTATTTAATAATTATTTAATTATTGTAATTAATTAATTTAAATTATAGTCTACCATAAAAATTTTAAAGTTTTCTTACATGAAGAAAAAATTTAATGTTAACAAAAAATTTTCCAACTGTACGAATTTAAAAGAAATGTGTTTGGTTTTAGCTGTTTGCACCACTTTCATATTATTAACAATAGATTGATAAAGGCTTAAGTCCATTTCCATTTTATTTTAGGAGTGAGTCTTTTAATTAAGTAAATTAATTTTGATGTTCTTTCAAAGAAAAAATTATCAAAGCATCAATTTTTTTATGTGTCAAAATATTCAATATTTTTGTAAGCCTGATAGGGATATGATGATTTCAAAAGCATCTGTCACCATATTTCCATAAATATGAGACACATTACATGTTTACAAGTAACGAATAAGTGAATTCTCTTAGTTTAAATGTAAGTTAATGTAATAAAACAACAGCAAAAAAAAAAACTTTTGAAGTTTTGATTGATTGTTAAATTTAGTCAGGCCCTTCATTACAATATATAAAAAATATTCCAACAACCACACAAATGTGGATTTATTGTTAATAATTGATTTTTGACATGGATTTTTATTCGATATTCATACTTTGTTATCCAAGGTACGATGTAAACTCCTATCTTTATAAAATAAACTTTTAAATGTCAGTAAAAAGAAAATATATCAACGATAAAAAATGGCCTTGTAAATATTTGTTTTCGAAATTGAAAGAGTCAATTAAAATATCCTATTGATTCTTGTTATATCCATACGATGTTTAATCAATACTATCAAAACAGTTTCCTGACACATTGCATGTTCTGATATAAAAGCTGAAAGTTTTATTTTAAACAAATCAATCAATCACCTATTACTCAAATGGGTGATTGATTTTGTTTCAAATAATTCATCATCATAACTCATCAGTTTGATGTAGTTTTTTGATAAATAAAAGATTAAAGTCAAAGTCAGTAGGAAGTAAACAAAAAAGATTTTTCAAAAAATTAATCTTTTTTTTTTAAAAAAAAACCAAAAGCACATTAAGTGATTAATACACTTTAAGAAACATTAAATGTTGTTTTTGAAAATGGAAAAATATAGTAATATTTCAGTAATGTTAAGTCTGTCCATTATATGACTTGTCTATATGTATATATAAATCTTATTGTCATTCCGTACAACCTAGAAAATAATTAATAAACTTTTAAAATAACTTTTCATTTTCATAAACGTATTTTGAGTGTCACACACAAAAGTGAATTTTTCCTTTTGTTTTATAAAACACTATGACTATTTGTAGTTTATTGTGCTTTAATGCAGTTTGCATTTTCTCCTTTAAGAATAAGGATTAAAAAAATAAGTCGAAGTTATTTGGTATTTGAATCCCTTAAACACGAAACATGTTTCCTTTCCCCAGATATCTGAATCTTTCTAAATTACTTCATTATTTATCATCTGGCGGAAACTGGCTTAGAAACAGCTGCAAAAAGAGCGAATCAGAGATGGCATTTCAAAAATATCGATATATGTGGAAATCCTTCAAATTCATCGGAATCGATATTGAAAAAGATTTATCAGACAGCAATAATCGATGTTCATGGCACTGCTTGATCACATATGGCTCGATGACTTTATTTTTTGCTTACAATATTCATATAATGGTAGATCTTATAATTCGGAATCCACATATGGTGAAAAATTCCATAGTTAACTGCGTAACTCTATTAATCACCATGGTATTAAGGAAGACATTGCTAAACCGAAAGAACAAGATACGAAACCTCGTAATAAATGTATTTTGTCTTAAGCAGGAAATGCTTGTTTCTGGTTTCAAGAAGTCTCGCGTTGTAGATATTATTATCATATCAAGCATTTTATCAATGATTATTTTCGTAACAATATCGATAGCTTTGATGTTCTCAGCAGACAAAGATTTCCTCTTTTGGATGTATGGGACATTTATAAAATCATATTCAATGAAAATTTTATTTTTGACATTTTACTACCTGGTTTATACCTCTCTCACTTTTCTTCTCCCTATCCTGACCTGCATATTAGTGTGCGTGTTATATTACGATTGCAGTTCCTTGTTAATAAAGTATAGAAGGAATTTAGAACATTTTGAAGGAAGATCAATACCAATTCGTTGTCTGCATTTTTACTCAAGTTTGTTGAATATATTGTCTGAAGCCAACGAAGTGCTTTCTGTTCCAGCCTTCCTCACTTCAATCGTCTTTTTCTTGCTTATGGGATCGAGTATCACATGGATTCTGCTGAACAAAGAATTTTTACCATCAACGGCTATACTCGAAAATGCATATTATTTGACCAGTTCTGTTGTAGCGTCTATAAGCATACCTTGGATGGCTTCGAAAATCCAGCGAAATGGCAAAAAAGTTAAATTTGTTCTGGAAAGAATTTACGAAAAGGCACTTTGTGATCCACTAGCTGACGAGCATCTTTTAGAAATCGTCGAAAGGTTGAAGAACCGGAAATGTCCGGCAATGAAAGGATGTAACTTGGTCACTTTTAGCAGAACATATATTCTATCCAGTTTTGGAGCTCTTTTCACGTATGGTTTGCTATTTATCAATATCAAAAGTTCTTTGTCTACAAGCTAGATAAGCTAAATATATTTCGAATATGGCATAAGCCTTAATTTGCACTGCACTTCATGCATATTTTGAATTCTAATATCATGCCTGGAAGGCACTGTAAAATGATATATGCTTTTCTGGAATGATCTATTGTACAAACCAAAAAAAAAGTTCATTCCAATTTGTTCTTTAGGTTTTTTATGTGTGATTGTTGTTCTACAATAATTAAAATTAAAACAGTAAGCTAATGTATAGATCTTTGTACATAATATAATATCTAGAAATCGTATTGTTTGTATGTTATTTTCAATCTCTAAGTTTTTTCCCTCTTGCATCCGACACGAAAAGAATATGCTAGATACAGATAAAAATAAGAGTCTATGGGTAGAAAGATTTCATTAATAAAAATTGTTTTCTGAAATTCCAAGTTGCAAAACTTCAAGCAGTATAACTTGCGTACAGATTTGTCATTCATATCCCAGAAAACAGTGCTCATTTTCTGTCTAATTCCTCACTTTTGAAGAATATTTTTTAAGAATAATACTATTATTTTTACATTTTGAAGAGAAATTAACAATAGTTTGCATCAATTCTAAATGTTTTTCTTTTAGCGAATGTATATATTATTTGTGGAAAGAGACAAGAGGATGATGTTTCAAGAATAAAAAGTTGCATAGTTGATGGTTAAACTTCTGATGTTTTTCAATAAGTTGTTTGCTCGTACCATAATCCAGCTGTTTCAACATAATAGCAAATTGTTTCAGATATTTTCAGAGTTATTTCAAGTATTTTACCTTATATAAGTATTTATCAATGTTTTCAGAAAAATCTTCACAGAACATAAATTTCCAGATTTTTCCAGAAAAGTTTGGAACAGACTTGTCTAAAGTGCGACCCAAATGAAAATTATTATTATTATTTACAAATGCCTGTCGTTTGACCGTTAAACCATTAAGCAACGGGCTCTCCAATATCTTGCAGCACGACAAGAAAAAACAGATAGTGCAGAGCACTCGTCCAAATGTGAAGCAGTTATAACATGTCCAGACATAGAAAGAGAACACGCAGGGGAGTCCGCAATGTTAAAACGGAAGAGATGGGCTCAGAGACAGTCATGAACAGTCAGCATTCTAAATGTAGCAACAGCAGTCGCTCGAGGGAAGTCAGGAATAGTGTCAGGAGCAGAGAAGAGTACAGTCCAAGGCTTGCCACTCGAAAGATGTAAGGCAGTATCAAGCCAAAAGTGCCTAGAGATTCTAGAAATTTCAAGTTTAGATGAATGGAATCTCAGTTTCACAAGGGGTTTCTGCAGAATTGCCTTCTTGGCAAGGAGATCAGCTCTCTCGTTTCCCTCAATGCCACAGTGGGAGGGAATCCACTGGAAGGACACTTTATTAGGGAATCTCTCAAGCAAAGTCCTGCAATTTAGGACTCTTTGGTTCTTAACCTCTTTATTAGGAGAAAGAGCTTGAAGCGCAGAAATAGAGTCCGAAAGGATTACGGCTCTTTCAAAGGTGTTTTGTCGTATGGAGAGTTGTTCTTGTGCTATGAGAATAGCTTCCATCTCACCATCAAAGTGAGTCGAGAAAGTACCAACCGGAAGACGAAAACAGAAAAGTTCTTTAAAGATGTCAGCACTGGCGCCTTGAGAAAAATCAGAAAGTGAACCATCCGTGTAAACGTGCAGCCAATTATCAGGTGGATAACGATTATGGATGGTCTCTAGAGCAATCGCCAGAATAATTTCGGGAGCGAGATCGGACTTTCTAATTTTCTGAGTAAGATCCAACCTTACATCAAGATTCATGTAATGGAAGGGGCAAGCAATTCAGTCGGCAAATCATTAATAATTTAATAGCGTTCAATAGCACGGACACATTGAATAAAATCTCTCTGAATCTTCAAGTTACAATTCAAATTAAAATCATAATCACGCCAAAAAGCATCGTTTGGGAGTCTAATTAGTTTATTATATAAAATAGTGGCCCTCCTTTGAATTACATTAATCATAGGCTCAGTATTGGTGAGAAATTGTAAGGCCAGAACTCGGGTAGTTTTAACTCCACCTGTAATAATTCTCAAGGCTTGATTTTGAAAGATGTCCAAAAGCTTTGTCACTTTAGCAAAAAAATGCAAATTATAAAAACATTTAAATTTACATATTTTTATTAAAAAATAATAAATGTAATTCATATATAATCGATTCCTTGACATTTATTTTGAAATAAAAATCTAAATGCAAACATTTTTTAGTAAGTACTCATTTTAAGTAGATGCTTCTTGATGTTTCGGAAATCAAAAGTAAAATAAATAAAAATATATAACTTATCCGCTCCCATGACACAGGTCCGAGGTTCGATCTTCGGACTGGGCAAGGTTGACTCAGCCTTTCACCCCTTCAGTGGGTCGATTAACTGAGTACCAAGCATGCTTGGGAACTAAACACTGGGGGTCTTACGTTAGGCTGACCACCTAACTGGGACATATGCTTCGCACCCCAGGGCCCTAGATCATGAAAACAGTTATGGGCACTGTAGGCCTTGGCCCACATGGGCTGTCGTGCCATGGAGTTTAGTTTTTATATAACTGATCATGGCTACATCTTATCTCGCATTGTCTCGGAACAATTCGTTCTTTCAAGATAATCTGTAAGAACGAATTGTTCCGAGATAATCTTGTAAAAAACTGGAAATGATAACTAAATTTGTTATCATTTCCAGTTTATGTTAGTTTACATATGTTCAACTATTTTATAAATGTATGTAAATGTAAATATATAATTGGGGATATAAAAATAAATATGTTCTATGAAATATTAATGTTTTGTAAATAATTTAATTCATTGCATTTACATAAGTAATTGCCACAAATCGTTTTAATTTATTTTATGTTCGTTTGATTTTCGATTTTGTGAATGTCAAATAATTGAAAAATTTTAAATCAGTCATTATAGTCTTTAATCCGATAAATATTTGATCACGATGATGATTGATTTAATGTAAATCACGATCAATTTTTTGATTGAATTAAAATTTTTCTATTTTTAGTTGAAAGGTTCTCAGTTTTAAATCATACAGTTTATGTGTCCCAGTACTTTTTTACCGATATAACAATATATAAAACTGACTGCAGAATTTTCGAGTGGAATGTTTGATAAATAACTTAGAAAATGCAATGAGAGTAAATGCAGCATTTCAATATTCTTCGTCACATTCATATATCCAAGATATTTTTTTTATTATTATTTCAATCAGTTTCGAATTTATGTTTGAGTATTTCATCGAATTGCAATCGTTTTGATGAGTATTTAAAGAAATATTACACATAAGATTTTATTCATAAATACCATTATTGTTTTGTTGCTGTTCCTTGTATCTAGATATTTTGTTAAAATGTCATTAATTTTAGTGAAATATTTACATTTAATATAAAACAAATATTTACATTTTTCTTAAGAGGAATATTTTCAAAATAAAAATATTTAAAAAATACTTAAAAGTCAACTTTGTTTTTCTTTTTTGGCGATTTAATAATTATAACCAAGTGTTTCTCCCAATTTTATTGGTTAATTTACTTTTGACTAAATTTTCATTAATTTTATCACTCCCTCCATAAAATCCAATATTGTTATTAATTTAAATTAACATAATTTTTTTGGTTTAAAAATTTCAATTCAGTTTTTTGAGTACTAAAGAATTGAAAAAGATAATTTAAATATATAGATTTAAATTATTTTGGATAACACAACATTGGTTAGAATGACTGTTACTTATTTGAAAGACTTTATTGAAAAAATTCTAATGAATAAAATAATTCGCAACACTGAAATATGAATATTTTATAATATGCATTTTATTCTTTTTTAAAATCTCTTTAAGCAAATTACTCCAACTAAATGTTCATTATTTGCAATTCGCTTTATTAATACAAGTATAAATATAAGGCCGCCCAACTTTTCTGGTGGTCAGCGAGCCTGACTAAGGATAAGGAGGTCCTGGCTTCGAATCCCGGTTCGGACATGGGTGTACTTTCTCTCTCTATCCTGTCTTTGTCCTTTCCTTGTATAAATGAGGTGTGAATGGTTGTCTACCCTATAAACAAGTATCTTTGGCATGTGTGTAGAGCAAAGTCGTACTTTCACCTTCATGGTGCTCTGATTAAAAAAACGAAAGACGCTCCCAATTGACTTAAATTCGCATAGCCAAGGCATAGCAAGCTTGGCTTGTTCAAGTGTCATTATTAACAACAACATAAATATTAGAATTGAATAATATAAACAATAATGTATAGGTAATTTTCATTATTCAGTATCATTGGACACATATAATTTCTGTCGCACAATTTTATGTAATATATAGAACACAGTAGATGATCGGTTAACGAGTTTAATCTGTTACACAACTATGCTCACTATCCGAATAGTCCGTTAACCGATCATTGGTTTATCATTGATATTTTTTTGTGAAATCGATTAATTTATTCTGAAAGTCTTAAAAATTAAGTTAAAAGTAAATTATGCGGAAGTTAAGCAGTCGATTGGCTACGCCACAACCAACTGTAAGCTAGTGGAAAAGGCCACAATAGAGAAATAAAATTTAAATCAACCCTGCCGATTTGAACTAACCTTAAAGTGGATGTTTCATCTTGTCTTTTTTATTTCCCTTTTTCTTCTGTTTTATTTTCAATATAGCTGAAGATTTGAAAACTAATTATTTAGAACAACAAGTAATTTTCACGATTTTGAAATCTTTTACAAACGCAAAAAAAAAAAAAAAAAAAATCATGATTAAAAATTACTTTTTTATTATTGGTAAGAATCATGAATGGATTTTTTCTCATCGCCGATGACCTTCAGACCTACAAGGGTGAACTTCGACTTCTTTGCTGCCGCTCGAAGAATTAAAGGCATTCAGCAAATTAGTTGACGAGTCGGATTTATGACGCCATCTCAATATGATGTGACGTTGATGAAACGTTATGTGACGTCATGACCAATGAGAATTGTAATAAAGTGGGATAATCATGATCTCAACTATAACGAAAGAAACACAATCACCTTATAGTTAAAAAAGAATAAATAATTTCTGGGTAAGGTTATAAAAAATAATACACATATATATAGTCTTGCATATCAATTAGTCTTTTCCATTTTTTATTTATGGGGCGTTAAAGAACATATCCGGTGTCGATTTCAGGATTTTCAAAATCGAAACAAACGAATTATTTTTTCCATTATAGAACTTAAAGTTTAATAGGCAAGCAACACGATTCTAGAGAGATGAAAAACGATTTTTACTTCGTTGGGTTTGGCAACAGTGAACATTATGCTCTGAGAACAGAGCAGTGTTCGCTTTAGTTCCTTATCCGAATATGTGTTCGCGGTCAGAACACAAAAACCTTTCGTGAAAGTGTTTGTTGCCCGATTTGTTGGCAGTCCGAGGTGTTTGTTAACCGATCACCCACTGTATATTAATACAGCAGAATGCTTTTGAAGAAACAAATCACAACTAATTTTACAAAAAAATAGAGAGATGCAAAATTTTTGATCATATAATTTGGTATTTACGTATTATATCGTAGACCATTTCAGTGAAAAATTTATTTCATTTAATGATTTGATTTCGCACCATAAAAATTACAAATAAAGTTTTTCTTTTTTTGTTACAATGAAAACATAAGTAAACTATTCTGCTTTTCCTTCGCATTTTGAAAAAAATTATTAAAATTTGAAAAAGTAGACATTATATTTTTATGCAAGAAAAGTCAATGGGGTAATACGTAAAATTCTTTATTGTAAACAAAACTCACATTTATAAGGTTAATTTTTTCCTTCATACTATAAATTGCAAATTTAATTTAAAACATATATTAAAAAATTTATTAAATTTATATATCTAATTAAAATAAATTTCTATTTACTACGAATTTAAATCGAACTGTTTTCCAAAATTTTTAGACTTCTTTCAGAACTTCATTGTAATTACTGTATTTGAAACAAAATGATGGGATGAGATGATTCCAAAATATAATTTTAGTTATAATTAAAGCTCTTAATTGCAGTTTTTTACAGTTATTTTTTTCTTTTATGAGGATAGGAGGTTAAGTGTAACGGCTGACACATTGATAGCTTGGTCCAAATTATCTGAATATTAAAATGATCCGTTAGATGGCGCTGTTTGCAGGAATATTACTGCATCTAATAATTTATGCACTGTGTTTGTATTTGAGACATACTTATAATTTTGAAAACTATTAGCTCTTGGGGGAAAAATACTTGGAAACTCAGGATTTAATAAAAATCTTTAGCAGTTTTATATAAATTTAAAAATTGCTAAAGAATTTCATGAGAGCAAAACTCTGAGATACAAGTGTTTCCGTTTATGAATTATTTTATTGCCTCTTGTTTTCATAAAGACAGTCCTGATTGATAAATGTGTTAAGAGAAGAGAAATAAATAAATTTAACTGTGAAATAAATAATAAAACAGCATAAATTTGCAACAATGCTAAGGATTAAAGCATTCAAAGTTTTCAAAATTAAAAAACAGTGTGCATGCATGTATGTGTGTACATATGTACGTACATAGGCAAGTAATATCGTTCATTACGAATACAAAATTATATTTAAGCTTGATACAGGTGTTGCAATATGACTAATTGGCCTACATATACTAATAAGTTATGGAAAAAATTAAATCAATCGGGAAGCAGATTATTTTAACAAATTTAAGGCTTTTCTGTTTCGTGTATCTTAATATTTATTCTTATACTGAAAAATTAAATTATATTAAACTATGTATCGTATACTAAAAATTTTCTTGGTTTTAAATAATTAATCAAATGCATTAAATACATCTTATTTTTCTTATTATTTACTTAATTAATTTTTACTTAATTAATATATTATTTACTTAATTAAATTAATGAAATAAGTTATAGGAAACACAGTTAATGAAAAAATTAATTTAATTTTCCTAATGACACTTTTTGTTTTTTGTGTCTTTTGTTTATCTTGTCTGCAACCAGCCAGCTGATCCTTCATAGAATTTCTGATATTAAATCTTAAAAATTTTCGACATACTGTTACATTTTATTATAAAAAGTTAAACATGAATTTTTCACACTGCTGACATCTATTGGAAATTTGTGTATTAAAATATTTTGAGCATAAAAGTAAAATCAATATTTTATATTTTCTGTGAATAAAATTAAATACTTACCTGACTAAAAATTTACTCATAGCTATAGATTCATTAAATAATGTTTAAATTTTTTCCATAATAGTTTTGATAGTTTTAAAGTTTACTCATTATTACAAAATATTTCAATAATTTTAGATCTTTTAGTGCTGCCATCTATGATTTACGCAAGAAGCAAATAATATGCGCAATTTGTTTATCGTTAACAATACATTTTTTATGCTGAACTTAAAATTATCATTTATTTATTAATTGGATAGTGAAATATTGCAATATCTTATATTTATTTCTCTCATATAGTAATTTAATTGAAGTTTTTCTTTCAAACTCATACTATAAAATTAATTGGAATTATAATATTATCTCACAACAAATTTAAAAGAAATCTTTTAGTAAATAAAATAAAAATGCCAAAAACAATAATGCAAAAATATATAGTATTTCGAAATGACGCCATTTCTTTAAGTCAATGTAAAACCTAGAAGGAAATAACTAATTTTATATAGTTTACTGCAATTTTTATTACCTAATATTTTATTAGTACTTATTATAATTTTAAAAAAATATTTCAACTATATCATGACACATATTTCGATGCATTTTTTCCTCTATAAAAGTATGATAAATTATAATGTAAAAAATATTTCAACTATAACATGCATTACTATTATTTTTACAAATGTTGGATTGTATTAAAATAAAATGGAAACTATCAAAGATATACATTGTTTACTTCCTTATAATTTTTTATTGACATACAAAAATAATTTAACTAAATGTAGATTGTATTTCTGATTCTTTATAATTTTTTCTTATAGCAAACTTTAATACTTTTCAGATGACTTTACGTAAGTAATATAAGCATTTTAAAGTCTTGCAAAATATTTTCGAAAGATGTTTTTTACAGTTACTTATAAATGAATATTTACTTTCTATTAGAACAATATTTATTTATATTAAGATACAGAAAAATAAGAAAAAGTTTCCATTATGTAAACAATTATTAAAATATCTTTAAAATATATATAATTTAAAATAGGATTTTTTTTCAATAAAAAAATTATGCACAAATCGTATTAAAATTTTAATTTTAATTTATTTTATCGTAACTGTTGTTTTGTAAATTAATAATTTATATGTAAAATAATTTATTTCTTTTGTAAGGAATCTTCACTTTTCTGAGGTTTCGATTGGCTTAGGTCCGTAAGCTGTACGAAAATGTTTTATAATTATGTATGAAAAACGTGCTGTTTTACTAAGAAATAAAATAAAAGTATATTTCTTAGTAAAACAAATATAGTTTTTTTAACTTGTGTAATTGACATGTGCTTAAATTTATTTTAAGCTCTACATATTAAACGAATATCGTATTCTACATTTAATATGTAGAATCACAATTTGTAGATTTAATATAATATTCATAGGCACTTTTCTTTTTCTTTCTAGTTTTTCAGTTTTCATACAGGATTTAATAAAAGCATTTTTATAAAAAAATTTCCCACGTTGGGCTCGGCCGGGATTTGAACCCGGGACCTCTCGCACCCTAAGCGAGAATCATACCCCTAGACCACCGAGCCACATTTGTTACTTTCTTATTATTGTTCATTTTCAAAGTCTCGGAACAGTTAATCGTGTCATTGAAAAGTGTTTATGTAATATTATTTACATTGATAAGGTACATATAAATGCACAAACTATCTATTTAAATTTAATAAAAATTAAAAAACATTCATCAAAATTTTTTTAGTCAGATAACAAGTAAGACAAGATCATCAATCAAAATAAGATGGAATTAATATGTAATTAACTTTCTTCATTGTTATAACAAATTACAATTCTTTCTCCTACATGGCGGCATGGTTAGTAAAATAAAAACATAACTTATCAATTTACAATCACTTTTTTACTATATTCTCTCACATTAGTTTTCAGTATATATCTCTTTACATAAATATAACATCTGTACAAAACTGATAATAAGATTATTGGTTTATATTTGTTATATTATAATTTATTACATTTCAAACACTTAAATGCACAATAGCGAATAAAATTAATTAATAGTTATACTTGTGAATAAATAATGTATTTGAAATATATACAATATATTTTACTGATTGACAATTTTCTTACTGTATTTTTAAATGGAACTAATATCAAGTTACAAATAGCAAATACTGATTAATACTTCGAAAATTTACATGTTCTTTATTTATACTCATTTTTAGATCTCATTGATTACCATATTTATTTTATAGCGACTTTTGTTATAGAAATTATGTATTATTACTGTAATTTAATAAAATGATTATATTTTTAGTTTAATTACAATATCTTATGTTCGAAATATAAATAAAAATAATAAATTGTATTTTTGGAAGAATAAAAATGTAATTTTAGAACGTTAAATTTACTTTTAAAGTATAAATATAGCTATATGAAATAAAATAGAATTCTATTTTTCTTTTGTAACGATAATGTATTTACTATTTTCGTGATTTTTCTTATTTTAGAATTATTTATTATTATTATTATTATTACAAGTTCTTATTCAGTCTCAATTTTGGTAATTGGAAAATTTCTGTTTGATTTTGAGATTGAATTCGAATCGAAGAAGAGCTTCTTAATCTTTTTTGTAAAAATATTAAATATGTAAATATTTTTTTAAATATTAATGTTTTCATTAAAAATATAAATTTTCGGTATATATATGAGTGTGTGAAATAACAAAAATATAAGATTTGATTAATATTTCGGAAATTGAATGATTCAATTGCATTTTTTAGTATGATTCGTTAAATTCAGTGAAGCTTTTCTAGTCAACATTGAAATTGATCATTTAATTGAATCAACATTGTAATTGGTCATTTTGAATTTATTAAGAATATGAAAATTCTGAAACGAAGATGAAAACTGAGATATGAATTTATTTCGAAATTTTACCCACGTTTATGAAGTTTTAATGTCATATAATTAAACATTTTTCTTGTGTATATAATTATATGTAAATATCACTTAAAATCATTTTCTTTAATTTGTTTTTTATCATTAAAAAAACTAGATATGACGAACAACTTAAAACACCATTTATGAAATATCAAATACATATTTAAAACTTAATCACTCTTTATATTTATCACAGATTATAAAGATAAAAAAGAAATATTCAATTTAAAATGTATACAAGCGAAAAATTCAGTGTAAATTAAATATTTTTAAACACTAATAATATCTTCATTTTGCTCTGCGCTTGTATAAAATATTAACTGTTAATTCCAATAGACCGATTATATAATTTAATAGTCGAGAAATTGATATTCATTTATTTCTGAATGCATATTTTATATAGTACAGATTATTAGCATCTTAGTTCGATGAATATTTTGCAGACAGTTGTTTTATATTAAATCAATTAGCAGAAAAAAAATATTTCCACCAAAATTTTAAAATAGCCAATTAATTACTTTACAATTTCACTAGGATTTAAACAAAGATCATCATTGGTATTATTGTAATGCTTTTGAAAGTTTTTATTTATTTATTTTTTTTTTCGAAAATTTGCTCTACACTGGGTCTTGTAACACAAATATCGCTATGAATTTACTTACCTACTCTTTTTATATTCATAAATCATCTCGTATATTTCTATTATGATATTACTGTACGAAGGATTTTTATTTTATGTATTTTTAAAATGTGTGATAAGTATTTAGATCCTAAATAACTTTTAAAGTCAACAATAGTGAGTCTGTGATTAAAATTTCTAAATTCGGCAATAATGAAATAATTTCGATGTATCTATTAAGAAACTAAGAAAAGATCTTTTCAGCTATCGTATATTTTTCTTCTTTTGGCTCATCGCCTCTTCCCTTATCTCGAAAGAGACATCTCGTTTCTCCGAATACCTTCTACTCTTTGCCTCTAACCAGAATGAATGACGCCAGAGAAGTTGCTAGAACTTCGCCAAATTTAGCAGAATATTGCAAGAGCGATAAGTGACAGAATCTATCATCCCTACTAAAATTATCCTCTCGCGTACCTGGCGCGGACGAGTACGGAAGATCTTTTTGTTGAAGGGATGCTTGTTCAGCCCTCTGGCGGTGATCAGGTAAAAAAGGGGGATGGGAGGACGTCAGTGCATTGCAAGTTTACTTTCCGGGAAAAGTGAAAGAAAACAAATGAAATAAAACGATAATTGAACGGCATTGTTTGGCAACGAGGGAAATACGCTGCAACGAACGATAATTTAGCTAAAAAGAATATTATTTCATTTTCAAAAGAATCGGAATGTTATTTTTCTGAATAGGAAAACAAATAATGCCGCACTCATCATTTAATTTATTATTTTATTTTATTTCTTTGTATTTCATAGCATGCTTAACTGATTAGCAAAAAAGGATTCAGTTGCATTTAATTGAAATTCCCGCATTTAAAAAAAAAAGCCAATAGTTCATACAACTACTAAAAATACCTACTTTTTTTAATTAATAATTCTTATATTTTTTTTAATGGTGGAGGAAGATTAATTATATGTTCTCAATATTTTTTAAGAAAATCATTAGTATATAGTGTTTGAAGTACACCAAAATTAATCAAAGAAATTTTTAAACTGCGGATTTTCTTATTTCTTTTGCAGCCGTTAAATGAGTAACCTCTTTACCTTATTGGCTTTTTGAACTCTGACTCAATCGTGTCGACCGTGTTCTCACAGTTGATTTAAATTCCACCCATGCTGTAACCGTAATCGTTATTTGGTTCCCTATTCAAAGATTCCAATCGAAATTCTAGAGCACCTCCTAAATCCAGTGTATTGAAGATCTGAAATGATCTGATTCGATGGAGGATTTTATAGAACATCAATTCTTTGTCGTACAAAGATTTTTATGTTTGCCTATTTGTATTAAAATATCACCTCAAACATTACAGCATTTTATTGTTGGTTATTATTAGAAATAGCAAATATATTTTCTATGTTTTTGTCGTAAAATATTTCTGAAAGTAAAACCTGTTTATCTATACATAAAAATTCTTTTTAATGTACTCGATGTGTGTGTGTTGATTGCAAAAAGCGCTTATTTAAAAAGGGAAGTAAAGGGAAATTTTTATATACTTGTCATTTAAACTTAAATGATCAAAGTTTATAGCGAGGTTTATTCGGAAGTTAAAAGATGAAAAAAAATCTCATCAAAAATTTTGTACTTAAAAGAAAAAATTCAAATAATGTAAATTTTTTTGTCAGAATATAAATTTTAGTTTATTTTATTATTTTTAAATATTCAATATTTTATTATCAAATAAATAAATAAAAATAGTTTTGATTCGCTCTGGAAAAAGTCTTTAAATGACTGATAATTTGATAAATTAAATGCATTTTTTAACACTGTCAACTGATTAATGAATTTACTTAATAGTGATCAAAACTCATAAAAATTTTGATTTATTATTCAATAAACTTTAAGTTAGTAATTTTTAGACGATTATTGAAATAAAAAAGAATTATATTTTTGATTTGAGAAATTAAATTTACAAAACATGTTGCTTTTTGATAAATTATTTATTGCATCAAAATATCAAAAAATTTAACTAATTTTTAAAATCGGTTAGTCCTAGACTGTATTTGCCTTATAAATATAAGCTTCAATAATTCAGTTACTAATATTTCTAAATAAATCAAATTTTTATAAAGCTTGTACGCTCCTTAAATAGAAACTTTCCTCAATTTCAAATGTTGAAAAGAAGTTCTGTGTATAATTAATACCCCAATGATTTTTATAGGGTGAAATTATTTTATTAGATAATAAATTATTTTATTATTCACTTAAATTATATATTCATTGTTCAGAGAACTTTATTGTTTTATTCATTTAGGAGAACATTTTAATTTTTTTTTTTCCAAATTTCAGGAACATAAACGAAATAAGTTTTACCACTGGTGCCAGAGTAAAAATTGAATAATTTTTACTTCAGAGTAAATATCTAAGCAAACTTGAAATAGCGAAATTTATAAATTGTAAAATGTATATTATTTTATAAAAGAAAATTGTCGAAAGTTGTTTGTTTTTGCCCTCGTTTCAAAATAACGCTAAAAATGAGAATGTCTAAAAAAATGTTAGCTTTCATAGTTAATTTCTTCTCAACATACAATGAAAAATTATCCCTCGCTTTTGGTATTGCCATTATTTTACCAGAAGGCTGTTATTTTACATGTCCTGGTTGGGAATTATCTTCTCCACACCAGAAAAAAATCTTTCATCTCCTTAACTTCTGGCTGTAACGCAGATTGAAACTACCAAGTTTCTTGGTAACGTGCTTAATCACTAGTTCATCGATATTATCATTATCTTTTTCAAGATCGATAAACATAGCAATTGCAAAGCATGCAGCAAATAATTGAAACAGAAATCTGTAAATTACAGATTTCTTTCTTAAGAGTATTTGCGAAACTTCTTCACAGACCCACATTCAAATTCAAGAAAGCAATCACTAAATAAATTCTTTCTATGCAAAAATCAGAAATAAGATTTTTTATTTTTTATTTTAGTAACTTTGAACAATGTTTCCGTTTGGAGACAAGTAACTATGTAAGAGCGATTTTGTGAAATTTCTTAAAGAAAGACAGATTTCTTTTGTTACCACAAAATAATCTCGAAACGCAGTTTACAGGTTTCTAAAATTTGAAGTGTCTAAGTGGTTTAAAGGTTGAAGTAAAAAAAAAAATAGTTGTATGATAAGAAATGCATCTTGATTTATTTATTTCTTTTAAAAAGGCATCTTTAAGGACAAACAGGTAGGCTGCCCATGCAAGAAAAGCATGGAATGGCAAATCCATCTTAGGTAGACCATTTTAAGAAATAAGTAAATATTTCACTGAATGAATTTATAAAAAAAAAGATAAACCATTGTCCAACTTTCTTGTAGATACTTCTTTACTTTTTTGGACTTTTTAAATATGCAAAAAATTTCTTATATATTTTAAAAATAGACACCAATAAATGTCAAAATAATCTTTCAGTTTATTGGCATTGTATTTAATAAATTATGTCCCTGGGATTTCTCTCTTTATTCAACTGAAAAACAGGGATAAGATTTCCTGGTTGTGATATCACATCGCTTATTAAGAGACTCGTTACGCGACTCACGACTAGAAAATAAAAAGCCATAATAATGTTATTTAAATAATAAGATAAGATTATTAAACCAAGAAGAAATATTTTAAATCGTCCTTGCCGATTTAAATTAACCATAAAGTCTTATCTTCTTCATTTTGCTTTTCTTCTGTTCTATTGTCAACGTGTTAATGGCTTGTATAAATGGAAAATGATTTCTCAAACGATGTTTTGGTCTGTATATAAAAAAATCGTTTTATTAACAAAGTGAACTTCTGCAATATTCTCAGACATTCGATGGTGAACTTCGCCTTGTTTGCTGCCGTTCGAAGAATGTGATTAGAATACAGGCAGAAAATTCGTCGACAGGTCGGATTGACAACGCCGTCTCAATACGATGTAACGTGGATGAAACGTTATCTGACGTCATGGATATTTGAAACCAATGAGAATCATAATAAAGTAGCGTACTCAAGATCTCAACTGTATCGAAAGAAATAACTACTTTATGGTTAAAAATAATTGAGTACTCAGATTACTTACTCCAGATCTCATATTTTTTTGTCTCTTTCGTTGAGGAAAATCTAAAAAATTCTAGATGTATGAAAATTTTTAAGAAGTTAGTCAAAGAAATCTGAACATTGCTAATGCATCACGGTAGCACAATGAAGTCTGTAATCCTAAGACAAGATCCATAGATTATGTTTAGATACGATAGAAAAAAATTGAGTACGAACACTCAAAGCACATTTCTTAAGATTCGAATTGAGAAAGCAAAGGAAATCTTTACGGTTATAGCTACAATTTTAAAGAAGTGGTATAAGATTAGTTTAAAAACTTTATGCTTGAAATATTCCTCGGAATCTTACTTAAAAATTAGACTTAAAGTC
Source organism: Latrodectus hesperus (assembly GCA_037975125.1). Lineage (NCBI taxonomy): Eukaryota > Metazoa > Arthropoda > Arachnida > Araneae > Theridiidae > Latrodectus > Latrodectus hesperus. The sequence continues at coordinate 56,858 of JAJQOW010000877.1, forward strand.
ATATATAACATTACATCATTGTAAAACTATTCTCTATCTAAATTTTCAGCATTTTAGTTAAACAATTGTTCGTACTTATGAAATCCAAAACACACTTCATTTTTTTTTTTAGCCAAAAATAATGTCTGAATAACTGTTGAAAATTAATATTCTATATATATAAATTAATATATATAATAAATGAATACCAATTAATCTATCTATATAAATTAATATTGATTCATGGAACATTGAAAAGAAACTTAACTTAAAAGTTAGATCTATACATTTTCTTATTATAGCATCATCTTTATTTCGAAAACTGTTCACCACAAATAAAATTTAAAAAAAAAACCAGCATTTTAGTGCAACAAATTCTGCTTGTGAAAATCAAAAATACACCTCAGAATTTTTGCTGTTTTGCACAAAGCAGTGAAGAACGCTCATTTAATGAGTTTCTGAAATGGTAATGACTCTTTGAAGCCAATTGAGTAGGGTACTTTTACGTGCAACCTTAGTGCCAAAGGGCATGCAAACGGTCTCTTTTCGGGCACCGTTTGTGACCCCCTCTGGATTCTCCGAAAGCTACCATTGAAATGAAAAATGACTTTAGCATTCCCTCCGGTAAAGGCTATTTTCCAAGAACTATTTATAAAAGGGGAGCTCTTTGTACTTTTGGAGAGCGAGTAGGGAGTTACATGTTTGAAAAGATTTTAAGCGACTGTCCCTGGAGGAAAAATGAATGGATGCACAGCGTTTTATTAAAAGGAGAACTGGTACACATTGTTACCCAGTACAAAAGAGAATTTTTTGTATACAGTAGAACCCATATTTAAGAATCTTGATTTAGCTGTAATTCTTTGATTTGATGAATTTTCAATTAGATTTTAAAGCTAAAATTAATGCATAGGTTCCAACAAATGAAATATTTTAATAACTTAACCAAATATTTCTTACAATTATAAATTCATTTTCCTTTTATACAGTATGAATTATAGTAACTACACAGTAACAAATTATATCGATATGAAAAGCTTTCTGTTATTTCAATAATAAATACTGTTTAATAGTTTTAGATGATAAAGCTTAAAGTTTTTGTATTATTATTATTTAACAACCATATTTTGTTTATGAATCTTGAATTGTAGCTTAGCTAATCTTAATAAGTTAACTCAAAAATATCAGATAAATAGTATTTCTGGTATTACCTACAGATGTCATTGAACTTGTAAAAAATAAACAAAAAATAAATAAAGTAAATTAGTTTATTTTATATATAGTTGATCCCTCTTATATCTTTACAACAATTTTTGAAGTATTATTACTTTGAAGTATTTACTATTGAAGTATTTACGAATTTTCTCCAAACGAGAGAGATATTATGATTTTTTTTTTAAATATAAAATTAGTTTGTAACTGATTTTAGATCAATGTGTTAGATAAATGAATAGCATTTTATTTTAAAGCTGTAAACATGAAAGTAAGTAGGAACAGTTAAAGTTTAACAGACATAGTTTAAATGAGATTAACATTAAACCTATTAGTTGGTGATCGGAATTTTTTGATCTAAGAAGGAACACAATATTTACAAAGCAGCTAAGTCTAATTATTTAATTTTTATTTATGTTTTATTTTTCAAAATACAATAATTAAAAAAAAGGGAGATAAATGAGGATTTATTGTTCCATATTATTTTCTTAAAATGCTTTCTGTTTCATTTCATTTTATTCTCTGTATCATAAGCTTCTTGATTCAGAAAATTTAAAACATCAATATTTCACGGAATAGATCTTCATAAAACATGGTTTTAAGCGATATTCTTTAAATTGACGCAGTTTTTTTTAAATATAAATATATAATATATTAACTTTTTCATAAGCTTCCCTCTAAATCCAGAAAACAATATGATCTCTAGAATAATCAATGGTTTTTTAATCATCATACTCATAGCATTTTTACAGGCCTGGTAGCTTAGTGATCAGGGAATTGACCTTCCGTGCAGACGAGCGGGGCTCGATTCCCAATGCCGTCAAAGACCCACCGAGTACATGCGATATACGCGTTCGTTACATCTGTATAATCGAAAGTCTTGTGGTTCGTCATAGATGCAGTTTCCATGGGTGTAATGGTCTGGTGAAAATTGCCTTCGATTCTTTTATACAGCTCTCTTTTTATTTGAAGATTTAGAGTCAATTTTTTGAAGCCCGGTGGCTTAGTGGCAGCGTTTCACGCTCCCATGACACAGGTCCGTGGTTCGATCCTCAGGCTGGGTAAGGTTGATTCAGCCTTTCATCCCTTCAGTGGGTCGATTAACTAAGCATGCTTTGGAACTAAACACTGGCAGTCTTACGTTAGGCTGACCCCCTAACTGGGACATATGCTTTGCACCCCAGGGCCCTCGGTCATCAAAACAGTTATGGGCCCTGTAGGACTTAGCCCACATGGGCTGTCGTGCCATGAAGTTTAGATTAGAGTCAATTTTTGGAGACATCTTATATAATCGTTGAATATTTGTAAAAAAATAAAGGTTCATACAATATAACCAAATATTTCCCATAATTTGTATCAAGCTAGAGTTATTGGTTCTTTCATGGCTCAATAACTTACCAGGTTTCCTAGAGGAAGAATCGCGGTCTTTGACGTGGAAAATCACGGGTTCGATCCCAATGGTTGTTGAGCAGTATAAGAAGCTTACTGCTTTTTGTTGGGGTAAGTGCGTAGAGCTTTTCAGAATTTTCTTCCATGAAAACACATTTCAATATACGCGTTGTGTGTGTATATATATATATATATATATATATATATATATATATATATATATATATATATATATATATATATATATATATATATATATATACATATATATATATATATATATATATATATATATATATATATATATATATATATATATATATATATATATATATATATATATATATATATATATATATATATACGCCTTGGATTTTGTAAATCCAATCCTTACAATGATTTTAGGTTACACATATCAAAGCTAGAGTAATTAGTACACCGTGCATTACAAAAACATCATATTTTGAAAGAATCTTTTTTTATAATAAATTACTTATAAATCTATGGATTAGAAACTGCATGTCTCTTAAGCTATAAATTATTTATTAATGATACTAAACTTTTGTATTTCTACTTTCTTATGTGATTAGAAAGATGAAATATAAAAGTTTAATATTATTTTAGATTCTTATGCATTTAGAGTTATACAGTGGGGGTCTGAGTAAGAAGTCTAATGTCTATTCACTCTGTAGAACACAGGACTTCATTTAATTTAGTCATTCTGTACATTAAATTTCATTGTTCTGATTAAAATTGTATTCGGTAACGAAACATATTGTTTTTGTTTCATAATTTTGGTTCAATGATTCTACATCATATACTTTGCAGAATCTGCTATATATATATATTTCTTTCAATTAAAAACTATCACAAAATTATTTTTAAAATGAAAAAATGAAAAATTTCCAACTACATTGTTTCAAAACACTCAACATTTCTTGCATTTTTCAAAATCTTTCCCGTGTAAGTTGATTTTTTTAATTGTCTTAATTATTTGTAAAAACATTTTCGTTGTAAGTTGTTCAATTGTTTAAATTCTTTTACCATTTATCTCACCTTGATTGTGCTATTCCTTTGACAATCCGAATCATTATTGGTCTATTTATATGCACTTGAAACATTTGCACTTTCTCATACTGCCATTTGGGAAGGGTGTAACAAATCTGGGCGTTCCTGGGTCTTAGAAGATGTACCGGAAATATAAATTATTTTAAATGTCAAAAGCTATAAAAGCACAGAAACATTTTAAATGCTGGGAGTGATGATGCATTTAGATTCACCTTCTTTCCACAACGCGTGACCTTTGAATGAGGGTTTTGTCTAAGTCTTTTCCGTCCTTTTGTGTGAATTTTCTTTTATTATTAAAATTGCATTACATAATTTACATCTTTTCTAGGGCACATTTTTATAATTATATACTTGCGAATAATTTTAACATTATATCGGTATAAATAACTAAAAACAAAAAATAATATAAAAGCAAACGTGTAACAAATGCTTAAAAACAATCGTTTATTTTCTTTTTAAAGAAAAAGTCTTGCCTTTGTTCAAATTCAATATTTACTGTACCACACTCACAATTATATATATATATATATATATATATATATATATATATATATATATATATATATATATATATATATATATATATATATATATATATATATATATATATATATATATATATATATATATATATATATATATATATTTATTTATTTATTTATTTATTTATTATATTGTATTGTGTATACATACAGATATGTTGGCCGAGCTGGCAGCCGAATGGTTAGCGCTCTTGCCTTCGGTTCAACAGTTCGTGGGTTCGAATCCCACATTGGGAATGGATATTTGTAGTGCGGTTCGGAATCCTCTTTAAACCGCAAGTCTCGGTCTAATTAGCCCTCATGTGCAAAAAATGACCGTTGAGCAACAAACCAACCAATATATATATATATATATATACAAGCTGACCCAGCCACGCGTTGCAGTGGCTGAGTTTTTATAATACATTGAATCAATTTTTTACTATTTCTTGGGTACAATCAAATTAATATTTTCTAAAAAAAATTAAAATAGGTTCATTCATGTGAGATTAAAAATAAAACGTTACGCAAAAATTTAAAAGTAATAGGTAAAGTATCGAAATTTTGAAATTAAGCACAAATCAACATATACTTTCTGAATTTACATTTTATTCATCTTATATTAAATTATAGTTTGTAATCAGTGACTTACTTATAAAATATACTATATAAATTAAAGACATTTAAAAATAAATTGTTATAAATGAGGTAGATAACATTGACATCGAACTATTATTTTTTCAATTTTAAATTATATTAAAACTAAAAAAATTTTCCGCGGCATTGTACTGAAATAAAAAAAATTAAAAGAATTTATCATTTGAATAAATAAATTAGATCAAAATGTACTGCTGAATAAATTCATAATTAACAAATTGTAAAATAAAAATAAAAAAAGTAAAAGGCTATCAAGAAATACTTGAGAGGTGGTAGGAAAATTAGTAGAGAAAAACAGTAACAAATAAAATTTTATTTTACTTTTTAAAATATTAAAAATATTCAAACTGAACACTGCACAATAATAACACAATACAAAGTATAATTATGAAAATGATTCACGAAAAATTGTTATAGCATGATTATACATCATGAAAATGTAAATTCTATATTTAACCACGCGCTTGCGCGCGCACGTTAATTTTCTCGAAGATGGTATAATCCAGAAAAATAAACACGTCGCCGAATAACTGTGCAACTTAGATGCTAAACCGCCATCTATTAGGAACTTACAGAACTAACCAATAAATAAACACTAATGTCGTCTAATAAATATTGAGATCAATAATTAAGAGATAAAAACTATTCTATCTTTTAAGTTGGACCATATTATAAATGGTTACAAAATTTTATCAAAATCCGTTCAGTAGTTTCGGAGTTTATCGGGAACATACATCGTGAAACGAAATTTATATATATATATATATATATATATATATATATATATATATATATATATATATATATATATATATATATATATATATATATATATATATATATATATATATATATATATATATAATATAATGCTTGACAATGAAAATGAATAATTAAACAGAAAGTTATACAAATTGCAAGTCAGACATTCGAGTTTTAAAAATGATGCCAAATAGTTTGCATTATGAAATAGATAAAACGAGATATAAAGCAAGAACTTTCCCGAATGTACAATAGTTACGTTGCTCTATCGTATAGATTTACCACCTTGTAATTTATTCCCTGTCACAAAAGAAATCTTCAATACCAAGAACATCATGTCTCCAAAAATCGAGATTTTCCTAGCAGATGTGCCAAATATATGATGAATGGACTGATAAGAACAGTTTGATAGGCAGGTCGAGTCGACTTAGACGTGTCCACAAGACATTGGTGGAAGAAAAGATGATTTTAAAACGGGAATCTGTGACACACTTAAGGTTTGGTGGTGATACTAGAATGATTTCAATATGTATGGATAGATACATACATAATTTAGCACTGATGTGACACCGCACAAACTACCCGCTAAAATTTTCCGTTATCCTTACGATATTTACGATGCTCCCGTAACGAACAGGACCATTATTTTCTGATTGAGATCTCGCGGCCTACATGCATGCATTCGTTAACAAAGTTGCCTTTGATTCAAGAATACAAATGACTTCATTTGCAAGGGAGTCGAGATGAAACTGCATGGACTTAAGAGTGGCATATAGTTATTTTAGCATGCGTCAAGCTTTTGTATTCAGCCACCGTATATGAATCTGACAACAATCTCACATCTGGTCCATTACAATCGCCACTGGGGAACGTTGTAATGCTCGACAGACTGGACCTCATGGATAAAGGGAGCCATTGCTTACGACTGGACATCATTTATAATTGTTGTCTTCTCACATTAAAGCCTGTCTGACGACTCATCGGTACTTGAACGACAGGGTTCATTCGCTAACACCAATCTTTAACTCAAGATGCAGAATGCTCTTTGTAAGCAGAATAACGTACACACAACATGAATCCGTTAACATTTTCGCATGTCCTATAAAGTACCCCGCTACTTCCCAGGTCAACTGTGGCCCTGGATAGCTCATTAGTCGATTATATTTGGGACGTGATCGGTTCTCGTTTGCACAGCGTTTCATCGCAATGAATAGGAGATGAACTGTGGTTAATGCCTGAAAGATAATGGGTTAATACTCCTAGGATGTAACTGTATCTGAATCTGTACCTAGAAGTATCGTTACTAAGGCTGGGCTAACAAATTACGCTCTATTTATAAGTGTTGTTGGCTTATCCTCTTTAAAGATCTGACATTTGTCAGATCAACTCTATTAAATTGTTGACAGTTAAAAAGTCAATGGAGGTAATGTGCAGCTTCTGTTGGACCGAGGTCTGAAACACCCATGGACAAGTCCAAAGGTAGAAATCTGTCTATGCTTCATTGAATGCACATCTTAGCTGAGCGTAATGGAACGGCCTTCACGTCATGGGGAACCCTGCCAGGAGAATGTTCTCCCGACGTACTTCACCCGTTCCGCCAGGTACATCCCCTCGCCGACTTTGGGGCGACGTGCAGGACTTGAGGGGGATTTATAAGTGTATCATGTCGTAATGAACACATACTATAATTTATTACAATGTCTCCTTTTTTGTCAATTTTCAACACTTTTTGACAGGAATATATATATATATATATATATATATATATATATATATATATATATATATATATATATATATATATATATATATATATATATATATATATATATATATATATATATATTCCAATGGCGGACACTTGGATGACGAACCCTATGACACAACAAGACCAGAAACTGCTTCTCATGTGTCGTTACCCAGCGGGCACCTAGGAACCAAGTCACGGAGTCGAGTAGCGTTGCCCACGCCCAACACAAACCCGTTTATAGAGTGGACCGCATTCATACATCATCACAGAAGAAAGGACAGAGAAACACAGAGAGAACAGAGAAAGAAAGTAACACCCAAGCCCAAACCGGGATTCGAACCCGAGATCCACAGCTCAGGAGTCAGGAGCACTAACTACTCAGCCATCGGTCGGCATATATATATATATATATATATATAAATATATATATAATATATATATATACATATATATATATATATATATATATATATATATATATATATATATATATATATATATTTATATATATATATAAAAATTTATATATATACACACACACACACAATTATTAGTTTATAATATCTTTATTAGAGAAGATAAAAACTAAAATTCTGAATCCACAAAATTCAGAATTTATAAAATTCAAAAATCTGATATGATATCGCAGATACTTTTCCCTAATTTTATATCTTGGAATATTTAAGTAAACGATGTTAAGCATAATGTAATCAAAATCTTGCATATCAAACTATTATAATCAAGATCTCTGATACTGTTCAAATTGTGTCATGAAATAAAATCTTTTCAGATGTTTAAAATATCCTCTAATACTTGATGCTTTTGTTAACAGAATACCAGAAGATTTAATAATCAAAATAAAAATACAAAAAAAAACAATCTAATATAAAAAGAGTTTATATAAAAATTATATGAAAATAAAGGTGCCACATTTTCACAAAAAAATAAAGTACTTTAAATTTGGAAATTTATTATTTTAATACATCTAATTATGGTATCATATTAATAATAGTAATGACTTAAAAATTAAATTTTCTAAGCTCAATGTTGATACGATGTTAAAAATTATTAGATTTACACAATTTTCAGGAAATAGAAATAGTATCCAATTAACAGAAAACAGAAAGAAAAATAGCCTTCAAAATAATTAAGTTGGTTATAACAATGGGTTAATTCAATTCGTAGAAATTTTCATTCAGTCATAGAAAGTTTATTCGAATTGTATTAACGCAACACATTTAGTGTTACTCATAGCTTTAATCATCGAAACAATAAAATGTCATTAGAATTCTCAGGTATTTTACAAAATTTTCTTTCAGTTGCAAAGAATTAATTTGGGTTGTAATATGCTTATTTTTGTATTGTTAAACATTTTCTGTATAGTAAATAAAATAAATCGTAAAATTTCAGCAATTTGTCCTTATAATTTTGATATTTAGCTTTACTTATTCATTTATAATTCATGACATTGCAATTATAATATTTAAAAAAATTGAGTTAAAACACTCACTTCAAATAAATTTCCAAAATAAAATTATCTTAATTTTAATTGTAACCAAACTTTATTTGTTATTCGTGGATGGTCATTCGTGATAGCACCTTTTTCCAAAAACACCACTTGCTTCATCATTGAACAAATGCCCAATTTTGCTTCGTTTATCATTCTATAGTTAACTTATGTGTGTGAACACAATAGCAAATTGAACCTGAGTCTAAGATTTAAAATAGATTCCAAATCAATACAATTATCTACTCCAAGGAGGACATCGAATTCGTAAACTAATGAACTGATATCAAATATTTAATTCTGCAGTAGATAGCTAGTACTTGCAAGTCGGTATATCCTTAGCAGAAAAGCGAGAATCCTCTCCCTTCAGATCAGCGTCAAAATTGAGAGAGTGGATCCTCCCGGTGGTGCCATCTATCGGAGGATTTGAAGAGCAAAGACGTACTTTCATCTTCGTGGTGCTCTGATTAAACGAAAGACGTTCACTACTGAATTACATTCGCATCACAAAGGCGTAGCGAGCTTGGCTTGTCCAAGTGTCATTAGCAACAGAAAAGTGAGTAAGCATTAATATGGTCAACATTAGAACGTCAAATTTAAAAGGAAAAAATGTGCATCTAATTTTGTTAAGCTTGGTATTTAAACTCAGGCATGTGATGTTTTTAGGTTACCATATATTTTAACTATATATTCAGAAAAGATAGTTTCACGAAAGTGTACTATAAATGTCTGACACAAATATATGTTAATATTTTTAACTAAAATATGGTTCATTAAAAATGAATTTACAATACAATTGCAGTTAGAAGGTGTTGTTTTTATAGAACTCCACAGCAAAAGTTCAGTTTCCACTAGGATAAGCACCTGAAAACTGGTGAGAAATGATTAATTAATCTGGAATAGCAAAAAAAAGTTAATCATAACAAATTTTATTTATTAGTTATGATTAATTTATATCTGATTTATATCAACAGAAAAAAAAAGATCGAAGAAACAAAGAAAAAAATTTTAAAAAGGAAGAAATTTTTTTTAATTAATTAAAAAGTGACTATATACGATCTCATGTTCGTATATTTATCTACTCATCTACGTTTATTTCTTAATGTTGTTTCCTCTAAGTGTGGGGCTTCAACCTTAATACAGTTCTTAGCCTATTTTTACGGCATTAAATTTGTTATAAATAAATATTTTCGCTATTTCTCCATTCGGCACAGGTGCCGTATAATCCTTGATTCAAAATTCTGAATTTTTTTGGCGCTGAAGAACCGTTGCCAAGATGACGTATAGTGACGTGCGCGTTGACGTAAATACTAGGGTTACCAAAATAGAAGTTTCTGCATAATTCTTATTGGTCTCCACATGTATGACATAATAAAAACGAGGTTGCCAAATACATAAGAAAATCTGGCAAAAAATCGGCAATCTCAGAATTTAGAATCATGGATTATACGGCACCTGTGCCATAATTTCATTGAGGGAAGATTGGTTGGATTTGTTAAATGTCAATGCAAAAATAGCAATTATGTTGTAGTTCACATATTTTTAAAATTTTAAATAAGGTACCCTATTTATCAACATAATTTCTTTGATAAATGTGATTTTATTTATCCAAAAAGCCCCTTATGGAATTTAAAGCAATTCATATTTATTCATGTTTTTATATGAAATTCAACTTCAGCTAAAAATTTTCAAACAGAATTTCATTAAAAAAGTAGAATTTCGTATCAAATTGATTGATTCTTTACATTTTGCATTTAATGTTTATTTATGGCAATCAAAAAAAATTCCAGAAATTAACCAATTATAATTCAATTAAAAATTTTAATCAGGCACAGGTACCATGATTCCAGATTTTGAAATTTTTTGGCGATGAAGAAATGTTGCCAAGATGACGTATCGTGACGTACCCTATGACGTAAATACTATGGTTACCAAAATAGAAAAAACAAGGTTGCCAGATACACAAGAAAATCCTCTAAAAAATCGCCAATCTCAGAATTTGGCATCATGAATTATACGACACCTGTGCCAAATCATCCTTGCCGATTTTAAATTAACTATAAAGCAAATGTTTTGTTTTGTCTTCTTTATTTTACTTTACTTCTGTTCTATTGTCAACGTGTTAATGACTTGAATCAATGGAAAACGGTTTCTCAAACCGATGTTTTGGCCTGTATATAAGAAATCGTTTTTATTAACAAAATGAACTTCTACAGACATTCAAGGATGAACTTCGGCTGATTTGTTGCCTCTCGTAGAATGCGATTTGAAGGTAAGCAGCAGATTTGTCAATAAGTCAGATTTATGACGCTGTATCAATATGATGTGACGTAGATAAAACGTAATCTGATGTCATGGATATTTTAAACAAATGAGAATTGTAATAAAGTGACGGCACTTGACATATAATCCAGGATGCCAAATTCTAAGTTTGGTGGCTTTTAGGTGGATTTCTTTATATACCTGGCAATCTGGTTGGTGTAAGTATGATATCCCCCCAAGTGATTTCTCGCCAAATCTAGCGTCCTTTGCTTTGATTATCCTGTTGCCAATTTAAGTTTTTGTTATTTTTCAGATTTCTTTGTTGCCAGATTTGTTTTTGCTCGTGTTTTACATCATTTTTACGTCATATATATGGTTCTTTTCAGTGGCAACAGCATTTGAATTTTTCATTTTACTTTTAATTCGAACTTCTTGTTCTATGTTTGTTGTTGTGTTTCGTTGTCGTTAGCTAGCATCCCAAACATCGTAAACTGTTCATTTTTCCAATTTATTTTTGTTTATTTATTATTATTTTTTCTTATATATTTTTGTTAATTTAGTATATTTTTCTTATATATTTTTCATATTCATTCGTCATATCAAGTAAGTCATTATTTACTTATCTCTTTTACCGGTTGTTTTGAAGAGAACGCAAACCCGACAAAAAAAGTTTTTATTCATTTTTTCAATAATACTTTTTTAGTTTTTGCATACTATTACGAGATTTAAAATTTTCTAAAATGTGTATTTTTGGAACTTTGGGAAAGTTACCCCGTTAAAAAACATGCGTTTTACTTGGCGACGAAAAAAAGTCGCAATAGTCGCCAATGGTGTGATATCCTACTAGTTCCATCTGGTTTTTATTAAGTCATAGAGAGGGGGACCTGTAAGAATTACGAAGAAAATTCTATTTTGGCAATCCTAACATTTACTTCATAGTGCACGTCACAATACGTCATCTTGGCGATATTTGTTCATCGCCAAAAAAATTCAGAATTTGGAATCCTGGATTATACGGCATCTCTGCCACAGTGGCGTAGTCATGATCTCAACTGGAACGAAAAGAAAACATTTTATGGTTTTAAAAATAATCTAGGTTTGTTATTAGTCACATTATTCTTTACAACTTCACATTATTCTAAGATAATGTGTATCTTAGAATAATGTGTGGTAAAACTACACATCATTCTAAGATAAAAGTTCTTCGCAATTCCTTGTTTTTAAAATTCTCCTAGAAATGATTCACGAATATGTAGAAATTGTAAGAAAAGAAAGTATCAGGTAGATGTATAATAAATCTAGGTAACAGATACAGATGTTACTCCCACTGAAAGCAGTCTCCTCTATGTTTATTTATCAAGAATTTTCTGACCTATTTCTCAGTATTTGCAGAATGCTTCTTGGCACTTTGAGGTGAAGGATTTACAATTATTTTTTTTTCTTTCGCTAAAAATGAAAAAAATAACATATTCCTTAAATAAAGAAAATAATTCAGTGTTAAGGAATTTTTTATATGAAAATGATAACATTATTTGTTTTTTAATTACATTTTTATTGATATAGATAAGGTTCATATAATTATTACTCTTAATTTTTATATACGTTGCTTAGAAAGAATTTGGTGAAATATTAATAATCTGTATAATATATTGAAATCCTAAATTTAAATCAAATATAAGCAATTTTGAGAAAAATAATTTGTCAAGTGATACTTGACAAACTATTTCTTCTAAAGTAATATTTTATAAAAAAAAATATTTCGTAGAATTTGTGGTTTTTAGTGAATAAAGCTTAAATAAAGCTAACAACACTGTATCACGAAAAACATCAAATACTGTGATATCAAGTTACATAGATTTATAGTATTTCTTTTCCGATTTTAGAAACCATTTTCTGCTTATTTATTGTTCGGTTTATTTAAAGATACAGTCTATAATTCTTTTTATGATATTAAATATTTTTTCTCTTGAAGTAGTCATTATTACTTGATATTACTTTACTTTTAAATTTTTTACAAAGTAAACTCAGTATCTCATTATTTTAAAATGCATATTTCTCTAATATCACTTGGCAATCTTGAATGTCACATATTTTGTTTTACTTAGCAAAAACTAATATATGCGTTGTTACATTTTGAAAAATTGGTTATTAATTGTGATTATTTTACAAAAAATGTTTTCAGAGTAATAAATTAATAACAGTGCAGTAAGATTATTTTACAAAATCTGCAAATCGAAGTAGAAAAGAGTTCACCATGGTGTAATGGCAAGAACTCATTCTTTGGAGTTTAAATGAAGAATGGATTGAGTTTTTCCTTAAATGATAAAAGGAACATAAAAAATAATATTAAATATAATAAAATTAATGTACATTTTTATACTTTAATGGAATTCGAATGGAATTTCTAACGGAATTTACAGAAAAAAAGTAGATTTATGAATTACTGTTCTAAAATTAAGTTTTCTTAAAAGTATGTATACAAACTCTTGTGCACAATAGTAACAGCATATGGTAGCAATAGTGGGATTGTGTTCTCTTTTTTACATTTTAGTAATTTTAGTTTATAGAGATAAATCGCTTTGCTTTTTACTTCGATACTATCAAATATAGAAAGAGAGCAGTGTTCATATTAGATTTCATTTCTGTGAAATATATTATCATGTATAATTGTGCATGGGACAAAAGAGAACCTGTTTAACATAATCACCAGTGATTTTATAAATTCCATATTAATGGAATCGAGCCGCCTAACTTGTCTTGTGGTCAGCGTGTCTGACTGCGGATAGGGAGGTCAGGGGTTCGAATCCCGGTTTGGGCATGGATGTAATTTCTCTCTCTATCTATCCTGTCTTTGTTCTTTCCTTGTATGAATGTGTTGTGAATGGTTGCCTATTCTATAAACGGACCCCTATGGCATGTGTGTACTGAGGAAGTCGGACTCCACACCAAATATGGTTCAGTCGGAAAAGTGGAGCAGCGCACTCTATATTGCCAGCCTAGCTGGCACACAACAACAGCAATGGAATCGTCGAGTGTTGGTTTGTACTTCGGATCTTATAATTTTACAATATGCAATTAATCTCATAGAACATTGTTCATATTGCTAAATACCGTAATTCCAATTGCTCAAAAATTAAAGGCTCAAGCAAAGAAGTCACGCATGGTGATGAAATAGTTTTGTGTGGTCGGTTTGGCTGTCATTAGAAGATGAAGGTTATTTTGAATGCAAGTCAGTCATAATGTGATTTCCAATCATTGCAAACACTCACAGTTAAGGTTGTTGCACCAGCATGTTTCCCTGTACCTAGCCCAGGGTTAGACTCTACCAGTTTGATAGAAGCAGCCGGGTGAAGTCTTCGTGATTTTGAAGCAGATACCAAGCAGAAGACCCCCAACACTTGGCCTACCAACCCCAGAGGTATCATTTAACTTGGAGGACATTGCAACAACGCCCTGCCACCTTAAGCAAGCACGACGGATCTTCGGTTACTACCTTCTGATAATGAGATACTACTATCGTCTGATAATGAGCTCACTACGTTTTGATAATGAGAACGACACCCTAACCAATTAGGCCACACACTTGAGATGAGAATCTAACCTTCCAACTACTAAACTGAAGACCAGAAAGCTAACCATTCGTTTGTCAGTTTGGCAAGGCATGAACGGAGAGTATACACGTAAAGTAACAAAACTCAATACAGAGTACTGTATTTTGTTACATGAACTAAGAAAAATTTGTATGAGAATTTTAATTCTATAATCTGATAAAATGTTCCTGAAAAGATGAGTCAAGAAAATAATTTAATTACGCATAAAGGATGAAAAACGATGATCATTTCGGATATTTTAGATGAGAAGTCCTGTTCTTCATGGAAGAAACAATGTTAAGACACATTGAAGAATACTGTTCAACCCCTGTAAGTTCCCTCTACAAAACTCCGACAAATGTCTGCGACACTCAGAAGGCTTTGGTGTCACAGAAATTTGACAAGCAGAACATGCACAATTAAAATTTTCATCAAAAGCGAAGGTTGGTCATACCATAAAGTGTATTGTTTCAATTTCAAAGATGCTTTTTAAAAAGCTGAGCAGTTTGAAATCTGTGGTTAAAATGAATCTAAAGAAAGAAACCATCATTTGCTGTCGTGAAAGATACGACATGAAATGTCAGTATCTCTTCTGCATATACTTTTGGATAATCTGATTGTTATCTCAAATGACAACCAAGTACTTACATTGCCCTATGCTGAATTTCGAATAAGCCAGACTCTCACATCAATAGAATTAATTATTCAATACATCATAATTTTTAAAGTTCAAAGATATATATTCAAAGAAAGCAAGTAGGATTTCAGAAAAGCTGTTGTTTGATAAACATAAATTTAATAATAGCAAGGCACAGATGCCGTATAATCCAGGATGGTAAATTCTAAATTAATTTGGCGATAAAGAAATGTTGGCAAGATGACGTATTGTGAAGATGTAAATACTAGGATTGCCAAAATAGACGTTTGGGCATAATTCTGATAGGTCTCCGTATCAATGACGTAATAAAAACCAGGATGCCGGATACCGCTACAAAAAAATCCGCTACAAAAATCACCAAACTCAGAATCTGGCATCCTGGATTATTCCACACCTGCGCCCAATAGCAATTATTGGATAGAAAAGATTACAGATTTTTTTCTATATTTACAAACACATTGAATATTTTGGGAATAATTTGCAATTTTTTAAAATTTCCTCGTTGTTTCATTGATTGAATTGCAAACATATTTTATGAAGACCAGATAAGAAACTCGGACTATAGACTCGTCATACCTGATACAGAGAGATATCATAAGTCCAGCTGAAATAAAGTTTCCAAGTACAAGAGTTCTGAAGCAGTTCATTTTGTGAACAGTTTTCACATAATTCAAAAACATTTTGTCATATGTAATTGTTAATTGTCTATAACAGTCACAAATAGCAATTTGACTTGACTTTATTCATTTTTGTTTTTTGTTTTTTTATTCATTATTCATTTTCAAAGACTTAAAAGATATTGAATGATGTGAATTGTGAATTGCTAAATACTGCTATTCTAGATGATGGCAGCGTTTAATTTTGACCCATATTCAATAGCAATACCTTTATTGGAGTCTCCACTTAATTAATCTTCCCAAGAACATCAATTCTCAATTCAGAAGCTTAATAAATATAAAAATATTTATGATTTACAATATTTCCAATGTTGGTACAGTGGAGCAACATACAACGGGATATTTGCAGGTAAATTTAAAAGTGTATTTCTAAGACAAACCCAACCAGGAGAAATATTACAACGATGGATTTTCTTGTAAGTTCAAACACAGATTTAAAAGATAAAAAAAGTAAAAAGCGCCAATAAATTATTAGATTTTAATCATTTGTGCTTCTAAAATTTAATTTGCTTATTAGAAGAATAGAAATGTTATACAGTTTTCATGAAGGATGAAAACCATTACACATTTCTTTCTTCTAATAAACAGACGTGATAAGGTGGAAATTAGAAAATGGAAACATTCAATAAAAAAAAAAAAAAAAAAAAAAAAAAAACACTTTAGAGTTAAAGAATAACCTTTTGTCCAACACCAAATATCAAGCTGTACTCCGGAATTATTATGAATTAAAAAAACATTCTGTTGCTATTATTTTTAAGTAAGACATTTACTGAAGGAAGAATATATCTGTCGAAATTTAAGAAGGAATGTTTCTGAAAGTACGACTACAATATCCTCTTCCTTCAATATCATTCTTTTCATCGATTCAATTCTGTTCCCGCCATTGTTTCGATTGTTATAATCGTATATTGTTTCCAATCAAAAGGATGACTCACGTTGAAAAGCGATCAATTGTCGAATTCAATACATATATTCGAATCGCAAAATGGAAGGAATATCTGGAGAATGGTGCTTATATATTCCATTGAAAGGCTTTGTCACGCGACCGTCTTTGTTTACCTGACTGCAGATTCGTTGCCATAGTTACCATCAGTATAAATTGATTCAGAATTTGATATAAAAAGAAACTACTACCACATTTTTTTGATGTCTTAAAAAACATGTACATTTTAAAAGCTATAATTCAGCGTTAAATGTATAAAGTTTTACTAAGTTATTATTAAAATTATCATACATTTTCTACAACTAATCATGTATCATTAATATTTATTATTTTTTATCTGATATCATATAAAAATGAAGAAATTTCTGTAAATAAAAAATTAAAAAGATAGATTAAGTTGTCAATTTCATTAATAGTTCTTAAATCGCTAAATTTTTACATTAAAAAATGTCCTTTTTTAAGTGATCATAAGTTTTATCACGAGTTTTATTTTATATGACAATTTTGTACTAGTTTTTAACCAATAAATTTATCAAATTATATAATAAATTAAAAAGATAGATTGACTCTAAGTTTTCAATTTCATTAATAGTTCGCCGAGCTGGCAGCCGAATGGTTAGCGCTCTTGCCTTTTGTTCAACAGTTTGTGGGTTCGAATCCCACCTTGGGAATGGATGTTTGTAGTGGTTCGGATTCCACTTTAAACCATAAGTCCCGATCTAATTAGCCCTCATGTGCAAAAAGAGACCGTTGAGCGACAAACAAACCTTCATTAATAGTTCCTAAATCACTAAATTTTTATATTAAACTGTCCTTTTTTAAGTGATCATGCGTTTTATCACGAGTTTTATCTTATATGACAATTTTGTACTAGTTTTTAACCAATAAATTTATCAAATTATATCATAAAAATAGAAATCACACAAGCAAACATTAATTATTATAAGTTAAAATTTTGTGATATGTGGATATAATAATGAATTTATTCCTAATATATTATTTTTAAAATATTGGTACAGTTGCTCAAATAAATAAAGATATTGTTAATTTAGAAGAGTAAATGAAAAAAATAATAAAAAAGTGACATAAAATTATTATTTTAAAATAATAATATAAGTTATTATTATTTTAAAATAACAATAAAATTGTTTTTGTTTTGATATAATAATAAAAGCGACACAAAAGTGTTCACAAAATGATTAACTAAAGCATGTTGAAACTCTTTTGAAAATTCTCTTAAAATTTTCACGGAAACAAATTAAAAAAGTGGAATATTAGTACACATTTTTGAACACAATTTGTTTATATTTAAAGTAAAATTCTTAAATACCAAATTTAATATTTAGTTGAGTGAAATAATTTAATAACGACATCCATCAGAAATATCAATCTGTTGATTCTTATCGAATAAATTAGGTGCAGAATTTTATTGACTATTCTTAAAATCTGTTATTTTCAATGAAATCAAGAGTAACATTTTGTTTGCTCAGTTCTTTCTTTTATTATCTAGAAACTAAAAAACCTCATATTTTAAAAACACTTTGTAGCAATAAAAATCTTGTAATACGAGCTGTATATTCATGGTTTCTGTCTAAAGTAAATATGAAATCAATAGAAGTAAACTGTTTATACAAATATAAAGTTTTTATCTAGTAATCTTACATAAATTGTAGGATAATAAAATGAATTTAGTTTTAAGTATTTATAAGCATAAAATGCTACATTTTTACATTGTAAATTTCAAACTGAAACTCAGCATGTCATCCTAATCATCAGAAATATTTCTCCATTAATTATTAGCTGCTTAAAAACATTTTCTCGTATTTTCTAAATTTATATTACTGTAAGGGCTTTCTACCGCAAGTATACAATATTTCTTTAAGTAAATAAGTTCATTCATAAATTATTAATGAGCATAAGTATCTTTTTTGAATATATCAATTTTGGAATGCTATAATATAAAGTTCTTTTAATTTGTTAATACATATTTTATTGACAATGTAATTTATAAATGAAAGGACGATTATTTCAAAGCTTTCTATGATAATTTAAAAGTTTCCAAATGAATCACCACATAGATTCTTGAAAGCGAGACAATTATTAATGAATATTAAAAAATTTTGCCATTTTTTAGAATAACCTGCAATTTTACGAGTTTAAAATTCTTTTAAAGTCTATGAAAATTGCTTAGGAGCCAAATAATTCTAAACTATTACACAACTTTGAGGCTGTTTTTCAAAACTATATAACATATCAAAAATTAACAAATTATTCTAAATATTACCAAAGTTTGTGATTTATTTTAAACTCATTTCTTGGTACTATATGAATATATTTTTCCAAGGTTTAAACTATTTATTGTGTTTTTTTTCATACATTTTAAGACCTAAATTTGATTTCTAACCGTTTACTTATATCTTTTTATATGCGCGTATATTTCAATTCTTATTGTGAGAACCTTAAATCCAGAAACATCAATTCCTTAGACTGATCATTATATTTTTTTATCAGTTAAGATGATGTATTTAATTTCATTTTATTATTTTCCTCTAGAATATCAATTGCTGTATGGAATTTTTTTTAGAAAAACGGTGCATGTTATAAGTTCTCTACCGTATAAAAAACATTCATATATTGTCCATAAACATGTTTTAAAGAAATATTAGAATTCGAATATTACTTTCATTTTATTTTTTAATAGATAGGCTTTTTCTTCCTAAATACATCAAAGAACATCTAAGATAATTTTGTCTTCTTGATAAAGATAACATGTTGAATTATTTTGCGACTATTGTTGGATAGAAAACAGCAAGTATACTTGTGGTGGATTGTATAATCTCGCAAGTTATTCATATTTTGTCTAAAAAATTCAAAACTCAAAATGGAAATTTTTATCATTGTCCTTGAAGGTCACAGGAGCAGGTAAATCACACCAAAACAATTCAGTTTGAGCTAAGAATATCAAGCAAAAATTCAATATCTTCTCATAATCTTGCTGTGACCATGTGAAGAAAAATGTGTTTTTGATTTATATAATGATGGGCAACCAATATTTTTCATCTAAGATATTAAAGGTCTACAGAGTATCCGAGGAAACAATTACTTTACACAAGAATAGTAGTCATCAGTAAAATAACAACAGAATTGTATTAAAAATTATTAGGAGGGAGAGAAATTTCACTTAACAATGTACCTTATATTATACATTTTTTGAGAAATTTTTTAAACTTGCGGCACACATTTTCTTTGTTTAAGATCACTTCTAAAAGTTTCTAATTTGCGCATTCAACATTCATTATTGAGAAATGTTTTCGAAGTCCTTAAACCTAATTTGCCTGGTTATAGAATTTAAAACTAATATTATAATTAAATATTTGTGTTATTAAACTCAATTTATATATATTCAAGT
>JAJQOW010000878.1:0-77217 GCA_037975125.1 Latrodectus hesperus
CTATATTGTATTCTTTTATAACAATTTCATGTTTAATTCAGTTGTATTAATAAGAATTTTGTAACATTTAGGGTGTTGTTATATATTAGACATTATATAATACTACAAAATTGAACAGAACCAAAATAAATCTACATTAAAATTTTACTAAGTCCACCTAATCAATTGTTAAAATCTCCACCGCCGTTCTTCGTTTTGGACCTCCCCTTTGACCTTAACTTTACAGTTGCTTATTGCACATGGTACCATTTAGTTTTTTACGGAGTGCTTGGACTAAAACTCCTACCTCTAGTCTGGGAATTTCAAAGTTAACAGTGAAATAAACTTTTGGTGCACAGTGTTTTAATTAGCTCCTTTTAATATGTTGCCCAAAACTCCATTAAAAAAAAGATAGTTCTGCCCCTCATGTTTCCCTCCCACTTTAAGCTACTTCTCGAAATATGGTCCCACCTACAACTTCGCATCATCAAATAATTCAAATAAATAGGATAAATTAATGGAGATTTTTTTGCTGAATTATAAATGAAAGTTTTTAATACTGATATATAATAAAGTATAAAAAATAAAGCTTGTAGCACCGCTATCTGTAATCTTCCGGACTACCCTAGGCACAGAGCTATTGCTGCGTTCCGTCTGACAACAATGCACAACTAACTTAATGCACATCTCTACAATCTCAAGATTGCCAGTAGCCCTGCCTGCCCCTCTGCAGCGGCCATCAGGCGATGACAACAGACCACCTCCCGCTATGTCCCGCTTTGAAGAAAAATTGCAGCTACTCCCGGTATTGGGAGGCTAGAGAACTTCTTATCGGCATTAGGCCATAACTCTGTACATACTTTCTGTTTTCTTGTTTACTTTTTATTTTGTATTTTTCTCTGTATCCACTTTCTTGGCGATAGAACTGTGTTCGCTTTCGCCTGCTGCATTTGAAATAAAAAAAATACTGATACATATTTATATCCATATTTTTACAGTGTTTCAGAAGAAATAAAGTGAACCTAATGTTCAATAACTTTTCTCATATAAATTTAGTTATTCTCATAAATAAATTTTAGAAGAAGTACTAAACCCCAAAACTAAAATTTCGACTTTTAAAAAAATATAGATAAATATCGGAATGGAAAATAAATAAAGAAAGGCAAATTTTAATGTGATATTTAGGGTGATAAGAGAGAGAAATGGAAAAATATTTTCAAATCTACAAAAATTAAATATTGAAATTGAAATTATTTTACAAGACAAAATATGAAGCTAAGAACAAGAAATACATTAATTATTATAGAAGAATTAACGCACACACACACAGTTTTTCAGATTAAAAAAGAATATATTACTCGAAGCTCACCATCAAAATAAATTACATTGACAAAAAATTTTAGAGTATAATTGAATAAAGAAATCGGATTTGTGTAAATTTATACAAAAATGTTAACAACCTTTTTTTAAGGAAAAAAGTAGTGATAGATTAGTGAGAGTAACTTGTCTTGACAACCAACTCACAATTGATAGTGATTCAAATTTTTATCCAAAAAGTTTTCCAAGAATTGAAATTGATTATTGAAGGCATTGGAGTGACTCTCAAGGACGAGGAAGGCCTGTAGACTGGAATCATGAGTCACCACAAGCAATGACAGAACTGTTGGAAATACACTGCTCAAAACAATTAAAGGATTTTGTAAGTTTTACGTAAAATAAAGATATAAACAAAATTTTTTTTGCTGAAAATGGAAGAAGAGAGTCACAAATGAAAATTTTTCTGATTTTCAAACTGTGGAGTATGTTAATTTTGAGCTCGACGTCAAAAACGTCACTTCAGCGGCAGTGAATGAAATTTGACTTTCAACTGAATAAAAGACAATGAATACAAGGATGATCGGTATTCAGTGACTGCTTTGTTTCGATGAGTTCGATGTCTCAGTGAAGTCATTTAACCGATTCAGAAGCTTGGAGAGTTGTTGGTAGGTTAGAAGGAGGCCAAACTCAAGCCGGAGTAGCGCAAGCCATTGGAGTGTCACAAAGTGTGATTTCCAGGATCTGGAACCGTTTTTTAGAGAATGGAAAAGCAGGCCAAAGACCAGGGCAAGGTCGTAGACGGGCAACAACGCCCAATGAAGATCGTTATTTAGTGTTAGCGGCTCGGAGACACCGAAATATGAACGCTACTCTTCTCCAACAACACCTTCGCTCGGCTACTGACACCACGGTTTCAACTCAGACTGTCCGAAACCGGCTTCATGGTATAGGTCTGTATGCTTGCTGACCGATCGTATGTGTTAAACTAACATCAAGGCTTCGTCGCGACCACAGGGAGTGGGCAACAGAGCATGTGAACTGGCGGAGAAATGAATGGAGCAATGTCCTTTTTCTGACGAGACCCGTTTTCTTTTCATCCTGATTATAGGCGTATTTTATATCTGGAGGGACCGTGGCAGTAGGAAAAATCCAGCGTTCGTGCACGAAAGTGTCAGAATTGGCGGTGAGGGAGTGTTGGTGTTTGGTGGCATCACCCTCGACGGGCGCATAGACCTCTATATTATTCGAGATGGACCTCTGACTGGTCGCCGATATAGGGATGAGATCCTCAGACCTATTGTAGTCCCTTACACTGTAGCAATCGGAGATGACTTCATTTTAAGGCTCTTCCAGACCTACGTGAGAACTCCCGTTGTCTTGTCGCCCCATCTGGTGTTAGTTCTCAAAGCTTGTCGAGGGGAGTATCCAAAACAATATTATTGGTTGAAATTGCTTGTCAATCAATCCTTCGAAGTTAGCGAGTCTGCCAGATTTGGCGCGTTATATCGTGAAATATTAAAGCACTAACGCCATAAAAGCAGCCAAAAAGCGAGTTTTAAATTTGCTCCAACAGATGTTAAACCTCAAATTACCCTCAGGGTTCTTAGAATAGGGGTGAGGGAAAATGGGCCAGTACAAATGCTGAACGAACTGACACCGGAAATACGTGTTACTGTCTTATAGAAAATTAGCTGCCAGTGATTCTAAAGAAAATATTATTTATTTATATTTTAGAGTTCGGCTTTTATTATTCGCACTAAAAAATATGAAGACAAATTGCGGATGTTGAGTGATTTTACAGTTACTAATTAAATGGTCAAAAATGATTATCAGAATTCAAATCAAACCTAAAATACTATATGAATGATTAAAAATATTTTTTAAGTGCCTTGGTTGAATTTGATTTTATGAGACTTTATCCATTGAATGTAACCAAATAATTAAAAACTATTATTTTCAAAACTAACTCAATATAAAAATATTTAATTTTTTTCAAGTTTTTTTTAAAACTAACACACACACATATACATATTCTAATTATATAAAACTAGATGAAATGATAAATTATATAAATAATTTCAGTTACAATATATATTTTTATGAAAATAACGTTACGATTATCTATATATATATATATATATATATATATATATATATATATATATATATATATATATATAATCGTATCGTAATTTTCATAAAAATATTGTAACTATAATTATTTATATAATAATCATTACATCTATTTTTATATAATTAGAATTACTTAGAGCTTGAAAGAGAGATTCATCTCTTATCTTTCATCTCACAAGTCCCTAACTTTATTCCTCTATATAAATAAAATTAACTAAGTTATAATCAGAAGTACACGTTTTTTAAAAAGTTAATATTCTGGTGTAAAATGTGTTGTGAAATATATTTTAATTCTGAAGATTTTAAAACTCTTCAATTATTTTATTAGATATTTTCCCCTGGCTGGATAAAAACAAAAGTAGTTTAGCACTAAATATGCCATATAAAAAACACAGGTAAATTAGATTAAAATAAGTTTAGTAAAAAATTGTGATAAATATAAATTAGGTTTATATTTGTCAACAAATAATCAAATGCAAATGCAACTTATAGCATACGAGAAAAATATAATTTCATAGTAATACGAGTAAAATATAATACAATTTCATAAATTAGGTTTATTTGTCAACAAATAATCAAATGCAAATACAACTTATAGCATACGAGAAAAATTATAATTTCATAGTAATACGAGTAAAATATAATACAATTTCATGAGCACATGGGAAATTTAGTTAGTACCTTGAAATATATATGATGTAAAATAGTAATTAAAATAAATCTGTTAATAAAATAAAGAAATGCTTGAGCAATTCACATTTCATGAAGAAAAAACAGAAACTAAATATATATATATATAAACACACAAAAACTATATACAAACACAAACATACAAATTCGTATAGTTAAACTTTTATTTTTTTGGATTTTAATTTTTCATCTTTTTTTTGTCTTTTTATTTGTTTGCTCCTCAATTATATAAGTGGGATTTCGTATGTCCATTGATCTAGGATAACGTGGATCGATTAGTTCTGGCAAAAGACAGTCAAAATAAAAATCATTTAATTTAGTTTTCATTTGTGTCTCCCAAAATACATCATCTCTAAAAATATGTTCAGTTTTAATTCCTTTTGGGGACCAAATGGCAAACCAACAAAAGTTTCTTTCACTAATGTGTAATTGTCCTTGGATTTGATAGTAAAATTTATGATTTTTATTTATGCCATTAATTTCTTTTGTTTTTCTATCTTTTTGCCAGAAATTGAATTTAGATTTCTTTATAAATTCATTGGGATGTATATCGCGACATGTATATGGGCATTTAATTTCAACAATACCCTCTTTGCCAATTATTCCATCTGGTGTGGCAGCTAAATGAGGCAAATTTTTATCTATGAATATCCCACATGGTTCTATTTTAAGTCCTATTTCTTTTTCTAGTTCGAGAATGGCAGTTTTTTCATGAATAATCCCGTGTAAAATTGCTTCATTTTTTACGTTAGAGTATAGTTATTGTTTTCACTAAATTTTGGCATCCTGTAGAGGGTAACTTCCGACATACAGCACCAAAATTCGACGCTGTCAATCGAATTCTTCTTTCCTTTCTCCAAACAGCATTCTCACTTTGAAGTACAGTAGCTCTTTCTAAATCTTCTCTTTCTTTCAAAGTAAGAGCTAGACTAGTCAATAATTTCGATTTTTTTTCCTCGTATTCATTATATGATAAATCTGGCTTTTCAGCAGCTGGGCCATAATTTTTGTCGGGACCTGGAAAAATATTTGCTAATTTCCTAGGCTTTGACTTATTTTTTGCTTTATTTAATTTATTTATTCTTTTATTTTCAAACTGCTTGCAGTATTTACCTGGGCTATTTTCGTTAAGTGCTTTGTGCATTTCAATATATTTTTTTTAGTATTGTGGGAAAGAATTGAAGCATAGCATCTTGTTTGGTAGGAATTCTTTTGACAATAGTTCACTCTCTTCCCACCCGTTAACTTGGCAACAATTGAATTAAATTGTTCTACAATGTTAGTATTAGCGTTATACAATAGACTTTTTGCATGCAGGGCTAAGGACTCTAAAATTTCTAATATTTTATATAAAATACCATCGCTTTTAAGGGGCTGAAGATCACTTTTTTTACCATTTTCCTTACAAAAATACTTTTTGCATGTTTCATGATTTCCAAACACATGATTTGGGATATTTATTATATCTGTTTTTAAATTAACTATTTTTTGATCAAAGGTTAGCAGTTCTTTGCGCCAATGACTGGCACTGGCTACCACATCTTTCCTGATTCTTAAAATATTTTTCCCTAGCAGTTTCCTGTTATTTATATTATAACCCGATTTTGTGTTTTTTGCTACTTCTTTTAATTTATTACACATATTTCTAAGCAAATGATTCTTACACTCTATTTTTTCGACTTCCAAATCGTCGTAGGGTCTAGTATCTAATATTTTTTTATATACGTTACTATCTCCATCACCTATCATAGTGGCATATTTTAAGCCGTACATATTTAAACTGTGGCAGAAACCTTCAACAATTATGTCAGCTTCCATGCCAGATGAACTGCCATTCCAATTCTTAGAACATTTGTGACTTTTGGGTTCCAAGTTTCTTTTTTCCACTATAGCACAAGAAGAGCAATATTTGTTTCTGACACCAAGGTATAATACCTTTTTTGTGTTATATCCAATTATGGCAGCCTAAATTGAGAGAAAAAAATAGGTTAAAAATGTCCCACAAAATATATTATATCATTAATAAAATAATATTTATGACTAAGAATTATAATTAAGTCAAAGTTAAATAAATTAAGAAGAAAATAAATTAAGTCAAAGGAAAATGTATGAAAACTTTATTAATTTCATAAAGTAACTTTTTTAAGAAAAAATAAGTTTAAATATATTACTTTAAAAATAAAATTTCAGTTTTTTAGTATTCTCTTTTAAATGCAATCAAATATTTTAATTAATTATTCTGGTACATTATATAATTTCAATAAAAATAATACATTCACGCTAAATATAAATTAGAGTGTTAATATTTGAGAAAAATATTCTCCCAATAAAATGTATAATCTATCGAGATAAGGAACAATATTAAAATATTAAAATACAAAATGGAAAAATATTCTCTCTTTTGGATTCGATGAAATTCTAGAAATGCGACGTTGGAAAAATTGCTTATTGGTTATTTCGTTATTTATCATTTCTAATTTAATTTAAAAAATATTTTTTTTAGATTATGTGAATTATTTTTAGTGTATTAGAAACTAAGGATTTTACATTTCAATTTTATCGTTTTTAAACATTATTAGAAGAATGGATCTAGTGTTTGTTAGGTTCCTAGCCTAAATGGCCATGTACCTTCTATTCCTAAGAAATTGTTTCTACACCTAACTTTAGCATAATGATTTCAAAACATAAGATTATTTAAACACAAAAAATTTAAGAAAATATTTTGCTTAGATTAAAGTGCTCCCAACGAGAGTTCTTTGCATGAGATTGAATAAACATAAAAAAGAAAAATTAAAAATTATTACTGTAAAATAAAATTGCATTACAGTGATATAGACTAGCTATATAAAGATCTTTCGTAAATTTGTTTAGTTTTATCATATGATATACATATTAGATTTCGATGTGTTTTCTAATTTTTACTGTATATTTAAAAATTCCTTAAATTTTTTAAGATGCGTCGAAAATTTTTTGAAAACTTTAAACTCAATTTTGAATTTGGTTAAAAACGTATGTTACATATTAGCCCTTTTTTATTATTAAAGTTGAGTTCTTTTGATCAGCAAAATATTTTTGATTAATATGCATACTGAAAAAAATAAGTGCCTATTTATCAGAATTATGAAACATAAAATAGTTACATAAAAGCAACAATAATTTAATTCCAGCTGGTAATTTATTTATTTTCTCGTTTACATATCATGTATTTGCTTTTTGTAGATAAAATATTCTTACTGAGCTCTATCAGCAAATATGACCATTCCATAAAGTAGTAATGTGTAGAAATTTCCTTATAAAATAACAAATAAAAAAGTAAAAATCATGAACTCATAATGTATAGCATGCAAGGTAAAAAGTTTTTATCGCATACATGAAAAAAGCAGCATTACAAATAACAGCAGGCTTTAAGTATATTAGAAACTTAATTAAAAACTTCAAATATAAATTTTGTTTGGCCTTTTAACATGCTTTTATTTAGTAAAATATTTAAGACTTACCGCTCCTGATAGTGACGATAAATTTGTCTTATATGATCTTTTGGCCCATGTTCCATCCACAACAACAGAAATCATAGGAACTCCATCTTTATCTACAGAGTTCTGTTCTAAAGCTATGCGCTTTTCTTCTGCGGCTGCTTTTTCCATGTCATCAAAAGCTGCTTTTATCCAACCAGCTGAAACTCGCTCATGCTCCTTTGCATAGGTTTCATATGAAAGGCTAGGTATCTCTAAAACGGAGAAAAGTTCTTCGAGAGCTGAAAATCCACACCCTATTCCGACAGTTCCAGCAACTGCTGCCGTATTCACTGGGATTAATTTTGATTCGGTTGAGTTTTCTGTCCAAATTGTAGACAAGAAATTACATAACTTGCATTTAAATTTCAGTCCAGATCTAAAACCTTTCCTTTCTTCTGCAATTAAAATCATGTCTTTAAAGGAACATCCAAAATTTCCGTGATCTGATAGTTTTTGCAATTCCTTCAAGAAGAATGATACATCAATTATACGTCTGCCGGTGATAAGAAGCTCTTCATTTGAAACAGTGTTAGAAGATGAACTTGCACTGAAATTAATGTAAAACTAAATTAATACTAAAAAACTTTTATTTACAACATTAAAAAAAGATTTTGGATAGTTTTGCTAAAAAATAACTTACCCTGATTTATGCTGAAACTGACTTATATATTTCATTCGATTTTTCATCGATTTCCTTTTAGTGGAAAGATGAAGCTTTCTTTTCGTACTGTAATCACTTTTTTTCATGTTTAAAATAGACTTATTTTACAGAGTTTAATTAATGAGAAAAAGATCCAATTACATTTAAAATGGTAAAAGTGTGGAAATGAATTTACGAGAAATTTGAATTTTCCGAAAACAGCATTCAACATCAAATGAGAAATGCGTCAAGGTGAATTATATGTTCAACAGAATCTTGCGGTTGAATAGTTTGGAATGGCTGTATTAGAAAGCTGTTTGGAGACGGTATTGTACTGCGTATCCCATCTTAGTGACAACAAGGTGATTAGTCATACAGAGAAAGGAAGTCGTTCAATCACACAATTTCTAGACTAGTCACGTTGAGCATATCTAATTGATTCTCAATTTACTTCCTGATATTCTCTCTCAAGCATTTCTTCTCGAACATCAATACTATAACTTCAGTTACATATTTTATATCGCCTTCAGGATATTTATTCATTCTTTTGATATTTTATTACTTTTATTCCTTTTTTGTCAAAAATAATATCATTTGCGTTGCTCAGGACAATATTCTTCTCAAATAAATTTCGTGAGCATAAAATGATTCCCCTAAGAGCATTGATGTCATCTGTATTGTAGTGTGTTGTAATGTATTGTTATCATTCGTTTGGTTATTGAAATGCTTTTATGTTTTTCCGCTGAAGTTTTACTACAAACCCAATTTTTTTCAAAGATATATATAGTTTTTCAAATTTAAAATGTTTAATTTCTTATCAGACGCAATATTTTAGTATGCTGGTATCGTATGCTTATTAATCATACCTTATAGAGTATTTTTTTCATGAAATAAGTTGAAAATAAATATTCTTATTATTCTGTCTTATTTCAAAATCGTAGTATATAATATAATTGAACAAGGTAACACAAAACAGTTTATAATATTTCATTTTTAAAATTTACTATAATGAAAATAAACAAAGTTGATTTAAAAGTACATATCATAGCTACTTTTACAATCTTTATGAAATTGATAACTCTGAAATTCAAGCAATTGAAAACTACAGTCCCTATGAACTTTCCAATTTCCACAGACCAAGGGCGGTTCTGCGGGCTAAACCACATTCAAACGCCTCCCAAAAATTCTATTCGTTCCCAAAAAGTAAAAAACTATTCGCCTCCCAAAAAGTAGAAATGAATAATTTCTTCTTCTTATACTTAAAATAAAATAAAATACAGAAAAGGAAAGAAATTGTATTTATATATATGCATATATAATAGAATAAAAAAATATTTTGTCTTTATATAGTTAGATCAATACTGTTACTATGTATATAACTGTAATTTAATTATTATTATTATTTATTTTTTTTGCATTTTTGTTTGTAATGTGTATTCAAATTTTTCTTTTTTATGTTTATTCAATCTCATGCAAAGAACTCTCGTTGGGAGCACTTTAACCTAAGCAAAATATTTTCTTAATCTTTTGTGTTTAAATAACCTTATGTTTTGAAATCATTATGTTAATCTCAACTAAAGTTAGGTGTAGAAAAATTTCTTAGGAACAGAAGGTACATGGCCATTTAGGCTAGGAACCTAACATTAACTAGGAAATTATTAACTAGATCCACTTCATAGCTACTTTTCCAACGCTAATAAACAGAAATCTAACATGCATTATTTCCAGATGTCTTTTCTATTTCATGAGTAAGAGAAGCTAATTCTTCTTGCTCGATTTGGAAGTGTTTGCCAACCACATG
This sequence comes from Latrodectus hesperus, assembly GCA_037975125.1. Classification (NCBI taxonomy): domain Eukaryota; kingdom Metazoa; phylum Arthropoda; class Arachnida; order Araneae; family Theridiidae; genus Latrodectus; species Latrodectus hesperus. The sequence continues at coordinate 10,076 of JAJQOW010000878.1, forward strand.
TTAAAACAGCGGGAATCATATGGGGAGAAGTTTTTCTCAGAAATTCCTCCTTCTTTAGGTTACCGTAGTGAAGTAGAAAAATCAGCCAAATTTGGCGTTAAAAATTTTCCAGTTTCATAGGTGGCGTTGTGTACAGAGAAGGATTTTTAGAAATAAGAATGAGTTTGATTTGTAATAAAAATTCGCATCGAAATATTAATGCAATCAAAAATATTTTTAGCTTAAAAAAAACAAAAATGTTCATTTTGTAACTGTACGAAGAAAAAATGAAATATCTTTAAACCAAATTTTGTAAAACCTCAATGAAATTAGAATTTGGTTGAAATTTACTCGGATGGAAATATTTTGACATTTTAAATATATTTGAAAAAATTTTAAACGCTAAAAATGGACGTCGAGGTGACAGTAGCTCTGTTTTTTGTAATTTGCAAAAGACCGGAAGTTTCTATCATGAAAATAGCACTTGTGAAACGTTAAAATATTATCCATAGGATTAACATAGGATTCGATTTTCCCCAACGGAGGTCTAGTAGGGCCTTAAGGGACGATAACGCAGGCCACATCGTGCTATCCTGCTGGATGATTTCCTTTTCAAGGAAGGAACCGTACGAATGGAATGGCCACCGTTTTCCCCAGACATGAATCCAATAGAGCACGTTTGGGACGCTCTAAGAAGACGAGTTTCTGGCCACCAACCACCACCACAAACTCTCCAAGAACTGGAAATAGCACTTCTGGAAGAGTGGGACAGAATACCCCAACTCGTTATTAATAGCCTCATTGATTCCATGCCTCAAAAGTGTTTAACGTTGCTGGCCGTCCGTGGAAACCATACCCCTACTAAAAATGACTTCCTTTGAAGACAACGCCTTTTCTTATTCTTTTTTTCTCATATGCACAAATTGTGTTTTTTTCCTTTTGTACGCAAATGTTCAATAAAATGAATTTTTTCTATCAAACATGTGTAATTTAATCTCATATAACCTACTACGTTTGTTGACCACGTATCAATCAGCTAAAAATTTTCCCAGCCACAAGATCCACTTAAAACAGCAATATCCTTTAATTGTATTGAGCAGCGTATAAAAGCTTTAATTTCGGTATATATTTACTGTGGATTTAGAAACTATTTCACTATTGTTACATTCTTAAAATGTATTAAATATTAAGAGTTTCAATACTTTTCTATTTTTTTAAAGATAGGAAAATTTAATTTTCTTTCCAAAGTTTAAATACTATAACATATCAAATGCAAAATAAATTCCTTAAAATACAAATTTGAATTTAAATAGCTTTAGAAATTTTAACTGTCTTTAAAAAAATTTAAACAATATATTGTGCAGTATATGTAATTAAGAAAGGATAAAAGCAAAAACTTATTACATTACAATCTTAATTTTTATATTACTCTTTAAACACCTAAATATTAATCATATTTTCCAACACTTATTTTATAGAAGTTATAACTTTATTCTGATACAGGGAAAATTTCAGATCTATACACCAGTTATAAGCCTATCTTGCCGCCACGTTCCCTTGTGAAGTTCACGGAAACATTCTTTGATCATAAGGTAAATTTAAAGATACACTTAAAGAAAGTTATGTTGAGGCTCTAGTCGTGATTCAAAATAAAATTTTAAACATAATACCAAACAGTATGAGAATAATTATTAAAGAAATGATCAGGGCAAGAAATATCTGGTAGATCTAGGTATCCTTCAGAAAAAGATATATTCAATAGACTTAATGGTAAAATAAGAAAATAATTATAAGAAATTAATCAAAAAATAGAGATTTAATTTAGACATCTTAGATCAGTAAGCTCGGTTTGGCCAGAAGTGCATTAATTTAAACAATCATTTTTATAAATTTTATGCTATTATTATTATTATTATATGCATATCACAGCTATATGAGTGATTATTATCTAATGCTTTCTTTTTAGACTTATTTTCAATTACTGATTTTAAATTCATATATTTTAACATTCTGATAATAAGCTATAACATAATAAGTGACATTAATTTTAGCATAACCAAATTACTTTTGAAAATTTCGAATATTCTTTGTTTTTGCCAAGAGAAACAATTATGAAAACCATTTATCGAGGATTATAGGAAATCAAGGAGTAGTATTTGGATGATGGTTTCACCTCTAACACAATTTTTAATTTTTTTTTTTTTTTGAAAATATTGATTTTTGGCTTTGTACTATGATTCTGAAATTTATGTGTGGTCATCATTATCGTAAAAAAATTCAAAATTACAGTACCATCAAAACAATTAGTATTTTTGGCACAGATAGTAAATCAGTAAATGAAGCCTCAAATAAGAAGAAATTTTTATGGCTATTTATATTTACAGGTATGTGAGTTATTATTTAAGGCTTTATATACAGGCTTCTTATCCAGAGTGTCTATCGTTTCCCTCCTCTTGTGTAGTTTATCCATGCGAAAAGTTTTATGCACTGGTGTGAAAAACTTAAGCAACACGTGTTTTTTACCATAACTTAAGAGAGTTAATTTCAGAGATATAATGGAGACTTCAAAATAGATGCACATGGAAAAGCATAACTTCATTAGAATTGCTGTGTCAGATTTCAGAGTCTCAGCCGAAAATATAGATCTCAGTCTACCTTTTCAGCATAATTTCTACTCAGATGATACCGCTGTGACCATCGTAACGATGTACTTCAGTGATACTACAAGATACAAACAAAGCCTCAACTTCTTAAGATAAAGCTTAAATTCGTGCATCAACATATCAACTGGCGTTGAGAATCGCTTGCGGAATTAAAAAGATATTGATACATTAAGAGAATAAGATTCTATTAGAAAGATGTATTTTCGTGCTCATTGTGTCACTCTAAACTATGATACTGAATATCTACTTTAAAAGAGTGCAGTTTCAGGAGAGAGTGAAAATAAGCTACAAATGTGTGAAAATAATTATGTGCACTTAATTATATTTTTTAGCCATATTAGATGTTTAAACTCGTACTTGAAACGAATTTCTTCAGCTGCGTCTCCATCTTTCATTTTACTAAAATGTCAAGCTGCAGTTGTCGATGACTAGAGTTTTGCTTACGTAAATATCACATATGAGGTTTTGTTCTTGACATGTTCATTCGTACGTTTGTCACTCTGATTGCAATAAAACAATATCTGCAATTTTCATAGCTGTCTACTTAAAATTTGCATTGTATCTACATTATGGCACACCAGTGTATTCTGGAACTTCTGAAATAATTAAGTAATATAGATTTAGGTGTTAGTGTGATAAATTACTAATTTAATTGTAAAATTTTAAATATTGTAACATATTTTCTTTATTTTTTGTTAATATTTTTCGATTTTAAGAATACCAAGGGTAAAAGTTAACTTTTTATTAAACTTTACTGGTTCTAGTCTGGTTGTCATTGCAGGATTAATAGCTTCTAATTAATTCATCACTTTGATTTCCAATTGATAGTAATACAATTATGCAAAATTCTTTTTATTTTCAATAAAATATTTGGTATAATATTTAACTCTGCACATTGCACGAATTGATGATCACTTTCCATCGTGCATTTTGCTATGGGTCGGTAAATTAGATTGTAATATTAGTCTAGGAATTTAAACATTGCATGTACATGTTTTAAGTATGTGTTTTCATTTCAAGTATGTATTTTTAAGATTTTCATTTAGATTTCTAAGTTGTGAAAACCACTGATATTATATACAACGAATTTTATGCAGAGATTTTCGAGAATCTAAATCGGTAAAACAAGTGATATATTTTTCTTAACTACTTTTAATTTTGACAATGAGTATCACATACTTTCTTTAAAAAATTCAAAAGTAAATTTTCATTAGTCTACCGAAAATTCAAGCTCCATCTTAAAATATTCTCCTGTTAACACCCATAACAGTTTTTGGCATTTTGTGTTTACATCTAGTTTATCATTTAATTTTATTTCCACTTATTCCCGTTGAATGAAAGCATTTTGATTATAACCATGCTTCTAAAAATGAGTCGAGTAGATAGAATATTCTTCTTTTTGACGTCCACCAATTAAACAACGTATTCGTATGATTCCACGTAATGCACAAATGATATGATTATTAAATGTTATTAAAAATATTAATCTACTAACATGTATTGTAAATTATTTTATTTTTGTTACCTTTTCTTATTCTTTTTATTTAATGGCAAGTAATAACGATATTAAAATTTCAATCAAAACATATGTAAATATGGATTAATTTTTATAATTTTATAGATATTCTTTCCCCGTACATGTAGAGAAAATCGCACGCGCGCACACACACACATATATATATATATATATATATATATATATATATATATATATATATATATATATATAGGTATATATGTATACATAATGTAATAAGTTTCTGGGGCCTGAGCAGCTACCAGGCGCGTCGGTAGTTGGTGGATCACCGAACGTCCTGTAGGAATGACAGGATAGCCTTGAATATAGAATCAGAGACTGCGAACCGGCTCCCGTAAGCCCTGGAGTAATGCAACCCGTGTCTAGGGCTATTTGGCACCGCGGTAATGGTGTCTTAACGGAGCCTCTAGTTGCCTGGCGAACTTGTAGAGCTTTTTGGCCTTGCTCAGTAACTCAGGCAATGCTGACTGGACTGTTGTATTACCTGAGCCTATTAATTAATTGTTACTTTATGGCTGGAAAAACAGAAATAACAAACCTTTCTGCATTTGCAGGTGAAACCTCTAAAATAGATCTTGTTGAAAAAGACAAGGGAACCCAGAGGCAATCTAGTGAAGGGGCAGTAACGAATCACAGGAGGTAGAAATGACCTCCAAACCATCTTCTTCTGGTGAGATTCATGAAGCTTTCGCTAGCATGACTGACTCTCTGACAAGAATCAAGCTTAAAAAGAGACTTTCTGGTGCCCAGAAAAAGAAGCTGGTGAAAGAACGCAAAATCGCCGAGGAGGCTTGGATTGAAAAACCCATGGCAACAAAAGGCGAGAAGCGTCCCACCAACCGGACGGACCAGGGCGAGTCCGGAAAGGCTGCCAGGAGAGAAAGACATGGAAGATTTTCCTACAGGGCGGCTCTCATGGTGGTCAAGATGGCAGTGCTCATAGAGGACCATCCGGAAAAACGGCTAACAGAGGAACAGGCCTCTGATCTGGAATACTTGTTAACCGAGAAAATAGAAAGGAATGAGGAGGGTTTTTCCCCAACCTTCCTATCTTGTAAACTTGAGAATGGGATACTCATTGTCAACTGTGCAGATCTGGGGAGCTCAAAGTGGCTGGAACAGACTGTCATTGACATAAGCCCTTGGCAGGAGCAAATACTCTTGGTGGGTGAGGCAAGGAAACTTGTTAGAACCACCAAGATAATTGCAAAACTGCCGAAAATTTGCAGTAAACTGGAGCCTAAAGCGGTCCTGAATAAAATCGAGGCGCAGAACGGTGGGGTCACTAAAACGGAATGGAACGTTCTTAACATTAAGAACGACCCAGCTGGACAGACCATCGTTCTTAGTGTACCCAAACTAGATGCTGCCACACTTGGTATAAGGGGATATAATTTTTATATCGGACTTTATCAAGTCCAGGCAAAAGTGCTTGACAAACCCGCTCCTGCTGATGGGGATGAATGTAGTTCAAACCAACCTCCACCACAGTAGAAGAGGTACCACTAACCTCAGTAAGAAGTTTCTTACTGGGGATATACACCTGACCCTGATTCAAGAGCCCTGGCTGGTTAGGGGGAGAATCAGTGGCCTCAAAGGAACTAAAGGTAAGCTTATTTATTGTACCAATAGTAAGGCTAGAACTTCATACTTTTACACAAAAACATTGAGGTTTTACCCCTCTCTGAATTTATCCTTAGTGACCTGACAGCTGTTAAAGTCAGACTCAACATAGAGGAAGGGAACTGAGAAAATGTTTTTGGCTCTGTGTACCTGCCCTATGAAGAGAAGGCTCCACCTGAGCATTCTCTGCACAAGCTCATGAACTTCTGCGGAGACAACAATTTACAGGTAGTCCTAGGACTACCTGTAATGCTCACCGTGTCGTCTGGGGAAGCACGATAAAAGAGGTGAATGCCTTCTAGAATTCATTCTAAACTATGAGTTAGATATTCTAAATGAAGGGAACGAACCAGATCTCATTACTACTAATCGATCTGAAGAAATTGACATTATTATAGCGACAACGCTAATTAGTGAAAATATCAAAAATTGGAAAGTAGATGGCAGACCTTCTGTGGCTCAGATCATCAAAACATGCATTTTGAAATTCACTCTAATGTGTGTCTGGATCGCATGTTCAGAGACCCAGTTAGGACGAATTTTAAGAAATTACAGGAGGATTTGACTGGGTTGGTAGAGCTATGGAACAGACCTATTAAAGACAACTATGATCTAGAAGTTACAGTAGACCTTCTACAAAGTAGTATTCTAGATTCTTATCATATCAATTGCCCTATTCGCACTAGGAAAGCTAAACTCCTATGTCCTTGGTGGAATGACTCTCTAGCAGCCGAAAGAGCAAATGTTAGGAAATTTTTTAATAAAGCTAAGAAAAATGATGAATAGGGGAACTATAAAATGGCCCTCACTAATTATAACAAACGTGTTAGGAAAACAAAATTAGCTCCTGGAGGAAGTTCTGTGAAGATATAGATTCTATCTCTGAAGGAGCTAGACTCCAAAAACTCTTCAAAAGGGTGAACCTATTTGGGTTGGCACTTTTAAGGACGAGACGGGTAATTTTGCTGCTTCCGGGAAAAAGGTTATGGAAATTATAACCATAACCCACTTTCCAGGAGATAGAGATATTTATATCAATGAAGGGGAGCACTACATAGGCTCTTTGCAAAGAGTCTATAGCGATCAATGGACCATCGCTAAAAATATCGTTAACTACAACAATGTTAAATAGGCAATCTTTGCCTTTAAATCTGTAAAAAGCACAGAGTCTGATGGAATTATGCCCATCATGATCCAGAAGGCAGAGGAGGTTATCATACCAGTGTTAACTAGAATTTACAGAGCTAGCTTAAAACTGGGTTACATACCAAAGATATGGCAGAAGACTAGAATTTTCATTCCTAAACTTGGCAAGAACACCTATGACCCGGCCAAGTCTTACAGACCTATCAGTCTTTCTTCATTCTTTCTTAATATTATGGAGAAAATCATTGATCAGCATATTAAAGATGCATCGGCATATTAGAGAGGAAATGCAAGGGTTTTTTCATACCAAGGCTTTTTGAAGTTGAAATCAATGTGGCTTCAGAGTTGAAGTATATGGGCATTTATTTAGACCAAAAACTCAATTGGAATAAGCACATTGATGATAAAATTAACCGAGCAATTAAAGCATTATGATTTGTGTACAGGCGAATGCTTGGTTAAAACTGGAGTCTACATCCAAAACTGATGTTTTGGATATACACAGCTATTGTAAGGCCCATTATCACATATGCCTGTGTGATCTGGTGGCGTAAGGTGGAACAGAAGTCTGACTGATAGACTAGGAGGTCTACAAAGACTGGACTGTCTCTGCATCACAGGAGCAATGTCCACCGCACCAACCAGAGCATTTGAAGTTTTGTTGGATCTGACTACCTTAGACATCTTCATCTGCAGCACTGCCAGAATGATTGCATACAGAATGAAGTTAGAAAACCAATGGTACGACCAGGATTTTGCCAATGGGCACTGGGGTATTATCAGGAAAATTCAAAATTCTACTTTCCTGATGCCCTTGGACATCATGGAAAAATCATACATGTTTGAAAGGACATTTGAAATAGTTTTTCCAACTAGAGAGGAATGGGATAACAACATATTCGAAACTAAAACAGGAGATCTAATCTGGTACACAGATGAATCACAGAATTAAAGCCTCTCAGGATTGGGAGAATGTGGTGTGTTACCAAGAACCAGCCTATCTGTAAGCCTTGGGCGATACACTATGGTTTTCTAGTCAGAAGTTTTGGCTATATCCACTGTCTGCGACTAAATATGAGGAACGGCTACCACGGTAAGCGGATTCTCATTTTTAGTGACAGTCAAGCCGCTTTAAAAGCGCTCAGTTCTTTCGAAATCAAATCTAAAATGATTTTGGAATGTGGAAACCTTCTTACAGAACTGGCAACTAGACACAAGGTGATCCTTGTATGGGTGCCAGGGCACAAAGGTTTCGAAGGTAAAGAAAGGGCTGATGAACTTGCTAAACAAGGATTGTCTTTTGCTCCCATAGGTGCAGAACCTTTTTGTGGGATCAATTTGAAGAACGCAAAAACCAATGTACTTAGATGGGAAAAATGGAAGATGTATGAAGCTTGGCTCAACACTCCTGGTCAAATTCCCGCTGTGGATCATCAGCGAGGATTGCCTCTGAAATTCTAAGATGCTCTAGGCAGAAGATACGTTTAATAATAGGCTTCATAACTGGAAACTATTTCGGAAAGCACCTCCATAAAATGGGACTGTTTCAGCAAGAACCTATGTGCAGGAAATGTCATACGCAAGAGGAAACGGCAAAGCATATCATTTACGAATGCGAGGCTGTCTCCCCCTCCATAGATTAACTTCTTTAAGCATCATCCATACTAGAGAGTTACACCTAGACTCCATTAAAGGGTTATCGAACTTTATTAATAAAGTGACCCGAGCAACTGAAACTAGGAAATATTGGGTTTGGAGTTAATAGTACAAAATGCTGATAAAAGCAGAGGTGCCCAATGACATACAAACTCAACTCTAAAAAGAAGAAGCTATAAGAGCAAATATGATATATTTGTTATAAATTTATTTTTGTCCTGCTAAAATTGGCTCCAAAAATCTTTTTTATTAATCCACATTCATTTTTATTTAATTTGTAATACATTTATTCCCAATTAAAATAAGTACCATATATGACATCAGCGCCGAGAATTTTTTTGTCATTTCTGAAGAGGAAATTAATCTCCAATATTTTTCATAATATCTTCTTACAAAAAATTTCTGCGAATTGTTAATTAAAAATATATTAAATTTTATTTCTAAAACTATATGAAATAAAATGACCTAACTTCACTTATCGGCTTTATTTAATAGTTATTTACTTATTGGTTATAATAAAAATTCCTTAACATTTCTTCATTTTTCCTAAGTATTTCTGACAAGCGTACAAATATATGAATTATTTAATTATAAAATTAGTTGCTCACAAAATCAATAAATTATGTATTGTAATCCCTATGTGACATTTACTAAACTCTAGCAAGTAAAAACTAAAATTATATTTATAATGATTGATTAACTATTCCGAAAATTAATTTTTTTGTCTAATTTTGTTAAATGACCTTAAGAAATTATGATTCCAATAATATGGAATAGATTTAAAGTGTGAAATTGGTAGGCTATTTAGTATTTCATTGTTTAATTGTTCAATATCAAAGAATAATATAGTTGTTTCAATTTTATGAAAGAAAATATAGCTTTTTATTCGCAAATTTGGCTGTTTATATATGTCCGAATTTTTGTACTTGATACTTTCATTTAGCTTTGAAGAAAATATTTTACGAGCTTTCAAAATTTTAATACATTTTAAATTGGTAAATAGTATTGTGTTACAATAGTTTCATCGAAACATTTAATGTAAGCAAATATAAAATTTGATGCTTTTCGATATAAAAAGTATGACAGAAATTTAAATTATTTTTCCTTAAATTACACCCAAGAATTCAATTGCATTTCCATATATTCCAATCAAAATATCTAAATTAAAGAAAATTTAAATTTAAAACAAAAAACCTCCTAAAACGACTATTCCTTGCCAAGATTGATGCATTTAATAGCGTGTGAAACATCTTGTAAAGTTTTCTGCTAACATAAATATTTAATTTCCTGTGATTTACAATCTTTCAAAGAAAATATGTATATTAGACCACCAGTTTTTATGTGCATTTTATTTTCCTACAAATATATATTGAACAACCTGTGCTCACTAATGGCCGAGCAGGAAACACCGTAGAACTTGGCAGTATCCTTTACACGAAAGAGGAGCAATCGGATCGATGCATAATAGCACAAATTTCTATGAAAACACGGGATTAAACTTTTGATTCTGTGGTATATATGGAAATAACAAGTTTGGTCACCATTTGAAGTGACGGCATCTGCCTGACCTTTTGTAAATATTATTTGAATTTATTTAAATTATTCGTATTAAGACCAGAAAAATGAGAAGCTCTGGAGTATATTTAGTTATTTTTTACGTATATTTAATATGGATAAAATGTAAAACATTTATATATTATATTAGACTGATAATAAAAATGATTATTTATAAATAAAAATTTAAAATATACTTTATGTAAAACTGTAATATTCTTACAATCTGACCTTTTATTGTATTTTACAAAAATTGAGGGAATAAAGTGGGTAAGATCTTAAATTTTCTTTATGAAGTTTCAAGCCTTAATTGCTCATTTTCAGACAGGAAGTTCCTGGAATCTTAAACTCTTATGAGGTCAAATGATTACTAATTTAGCATTTTAAAAATTAATTTTAAAATTAAGCATGAAGATCTTATAAATAAATCAAAATGAAAACAATTACTTGAACTAAGCATCTTCCAAAATAATTAAATTTATATTATGTAATTAGTATTAAAAACAATAAAAATAAATTTTCCGAAAGTGTAATTAAAATTTGTGATTCCAATTGCTAAAACTCACTTTTTAAATTGGATGAAAAATTTTCTGAATTGCATTCGTTTTACATAGTCATAGTAATAAAAATATATTGTTATGATTATTTTATGGTGTGTATTACAGTACATTTTTTATAGTAAGTAAGGAATAATAATTCCATTAAGTGGTTTATTATTTTATGTACTAGAGAGAGTCACACTATTTTAATATGAAATATAGAATGTCTTAATATAAAAAAGAGCATTGTACTGTTTAAAATATAAAGAATTTTAGTTATTTCCATTTGCAAAAAAAAAAAATGCTTACGAAATAATCATTAACATTATTACTCAACCAATTTGAATAAAAGAAGAGCTTTCATAATTTGATAGACAAATTTGAATTGACAAATCAGAAACTGCCCCTGGTGCCAAGCTGGGAACTTGCTTCGTCACATCCTCCATTCAGTAAATTCAGCCTTAAAATATGGACTATACTGATAGGAATTATTTCATATTATTCTTTTTTAAATATTAAAAAAAATTTTTCTTTTTAAAATTTTATTGTAATTTAAATGTAGGTGTATATCATCCATAAAGTATTTTTGCCAATCGTAATTTCACCAGAAAATTATTAAAAAAATTACATCTATTTGGTATAAGAACAGTATGCAATAATATTTTTTGTATTAGGTATTGAATAATATTTTTATACAGACATTATTCAATACATTTTTTAATAATTCTTATATCAAAGAAAAAATTTATTTAATAAAAATTACTTGAAATAAGAAAAACGGGAGCAAACATTCATGCATTTTCTCTGTAAGATTAACTGGAAAATTTACCATCTGCTAGTCTTCTCAAGCTACGTTTCCCTTGCGATACGATTTAATTCATATCATTAATTGCTGAAATCGCTCATAAGTTTTGATTAATTATTCAGTTATTTATTATGTAAAATAATTATGTGACTCTGGGGCATAATTCTTAGTTTTCTGTAAGGATAATCTGCCTTATCTCCCACTATTTAATTGTGTGAATAACATTCTTCACATAACAACACTTAATAGTCTTTTCTTGAGGTGTCTGTAAAAAAAATATATTTTAGAAAAGAAGATACCTTAAACATAAGTCACATACTTTGTTTTTGAAATCTGAGCCATTTTAGTTTAATGTTTAAATTAGATATATATGTAAAATTAGATATAATTGGAAAAGAAGGTGGGGTTATGAAAGGGTACTGGGATATAATGGTTCTACCTAAGAAAACCGCGAGCCAGAATAATGATTATAAGAAAAGATAAGTTGATTATATATGACAATCAAAGTCTAATATGCTTATAAAACATTCATGCTTATATACCGCAGGCCACAGACTATTGGTTGGCTTTTAAACCGCAGGACGTCTAAAAATTTTACACGAAAAAAATTTTACAAAAAAAAAAAAACGAAACATCTTTATATCAAAGAAGAGATTACAATATTTTTTCAGCTTAGCCGTCACTAAATAGGTTAGATAGTAATGTTTCTTCGCATGTCTGTGATAAATGAATTCGTATGTGCCATTTGGCCATGTTGCCATCTAAACATAATACAGCTTTTAATGACAAAAGTGTGGCAATAGTTTGATAAATTTAAATAGTTTTAAACATTAATTGTTTGATATAAGCAATTATATCTCTTGCACATTTCAGATCTCATGAACATGTACTAGTTTGTAATGGGAATCACAAATGTTCAAAAATATAAAACTAATTCAGAATAAGAAGAATTAGAATATGATCACTTTTTGATATGAATGGGAGAAATGAGAGATGGGAAGTCAGTTTACGTTGACTTGGTGAGAAGTTTATATAGTAGCAGAAAAGATGTTGAAAAACGACAGATTTCTATGACGAAAGTCATTTGAAAGGTAAATTTGAAACATACAATACAATATTCGAAGAATGGGTCAAATTAGGGGTACTAAAGTAGAAGAGGAGGAATAAATTGACTGTCATTATCTTCCTCTTAAACCGGTCTTTAGAGCCAATTCCATAACACCTGTAAGATTAGTTTTCAATCTTTCATACAGACAAAAGGGTTTTTTGTCATTTAATGAGTGTCTAACAAAAGGTCAAAATTTAATTAAAGGATACTTAGACTGCTTCTTGGTTTTAGACACGGAAAAAAATAAGGATTATCGGAGATATTAAAATTACTTCTTCAAAAATATATTCAAAGAAGTAGTCCTAATTATCACCCATTTTTATGGTTTAAAACGCAAAACAAGTGATAATAAGCGAGTTTGACCATTGCAAAGCATTTTTCAAACTCAACTAAATTCTATTTCTTTGATGAGTAAGCACAAAGTTTCATCTAAACTAATTTGACTCTTCCCTCAAAAAAAGTAGCTATCAAATTAAAAATTTCTCTCTGTGTTGAAAAAATCATGTCACTTCGTACAGTTCGACAAAATAAGCATTTTATTGCAAACTCCACTAAATGTTAATGGCAAGTTCAAATATAGAATTAAGAGAATGGAATCAAATAAAGCTTGAGTGATGAAAAATCTACAAAGGCCAAACTATTGAAAATTCTTGGTATTTTGTGGGACGAATTTCAAGTTACTTAATTTGTGGTATCTCTATTAATGATGTTAAAGATATTTCATTAATCAGTAAGAAAAAGAAACGTACTTCAAAATTCTCTGAGAAGCTTTGTTTGAATAAGCTTCATTTGACTTTTTATTCTTTGGCCACTTATACTTACAAAAAGCTGAGAATCTTGATTGAAGTGTGATGCAGAGCTACCACAAAGATACTAAAATAGAATTGCTGATGTGGGTTAAAAACTGTCTTTGTTGTCATCAATGAAGATTCCTACAGCAGTTTTGCTAGTAGAAAAGTAATTCTTCTACTCACCTACAATTGATGATGATTTACAGAGATTCTTTTCAAATGCTTTATATTTGAGAATACAAAATGACTGAACTTTAAAACGGAATGCGAGTAGTTTCTTTACAACAAATAAGTATACCAATCATTGAATTTTGTTTGTCTTATTGTAGATCGATTGATTTTATTTATAAAGAAAGATTACAAGGTTAAAATTTAAAAATATTATTATTGGATTGGTTTTTCAACAGCATTCTACTGAGTTAGAATATATAGTTTGGAGTACTATTGTAAATAACAGTTTTAGAAATTAGTAATCTGTCAAACCATAAAAATTTTACAATGTATCACGTGCAGATAATTAAACTAATTTGTCAAGAAGAAGCTCTGTAAAGAGACGTATTGAATCTAGATTATTGCAGGGTCTTATTGATTGACACTCCCACTATCTAGAATGAATAATTTGATAAGAATAGATAGCTGTTCCTCCTCAATTAACTAAAAAAAATGTGTTTTTAAAGACATACGATAAAGTAGTTCCTTCCACCAATATTCGCGGTATATCATCATAAATCTTTTACTATTTATCGTAGTTTCAGAAGTTATTAAGAATCGCTATTTGCTTTATAAATTCACAAGAAATGCCCAGATGAAAGAAAAAGAAACTGAGTTAAAAATTTATGAGTAGATAAGAAACGAGGAATTTATCGTTAAGGTTATTCAACATGATTTTTCTCATGCGAGGATATTTAAAATTTGAAATCAATTATCATAACCAAAAACAATGAGGCAATTTTAAGAGTTAAAATTATATTGATGGAAAGAAAAAAATTTCATTTTTCCGATGTTCTTTCAGAACACTCATAAAACTGTGGAGAAGTTAATAACTTATAAACATATTTCTATATCTCTTGATGAAATACATGTATTGACATCAAACTAGAGAGACCTTTTGGATTTTAAAATGAAAAGCAAAGATTAAGAAATTTGGATGTCTCAGGTGCAGAAAACGTCAAAGCAAAATATTATTGATTGCACGATATAATCTCCACAAAAAAGATTTAAAGATGCTCGAGATTTTTAAATTAATGGAATGGATTTAGCTAAGATATTAGTTCTAAGCGATTAAAGGGAAGTTAGAATTACACTTTTCACATATGTTGCTTTCAGAGCAATTATTTTAGGAATAATATTTTCTTTTCCAAATCATATAGGTTATTACTTGGAATTTGGAGATTTACTGCCAGTAGAAGACCGATGAAAATATGAAGTGACAGTAGAAGTAATTTCAACAGATCGAATAATCTGTTGAACTCAACTGATTATATTATCATCAAGATAGCAATGGCTTAATGCTCATATCTGGTGCCGAAGTAAGGATTTATTTTGCATCCCCCATCGTAAATGAAATTGTAATATAATATGCAGAATAAAATTGTGATCACAAAATAATGCAAATAACAGTAGAGAAAAGTATTTACTTTAAAATAGCCTCTCAGGATTGGGAGAATGTGGTGTGTTACCAAGAACCAGCCTATCTGTAAGCCTTGGGCGATACACTATGGTTTTCCAGTCAGAAGTTTTGGCTATATCCACTGTCTGCGACTAAATATGAGGAACGGCTACCACGGTAAGCGGATTCTCATTTTTAGTGACAGTCAAGCCGCTTTAAAAGCGCTCAGTTCTTTCGAAATCAAATCTAAAATGATTTTGGAATGTGGAAACCTTCTTACAGAACTGGCAACTAGACACAAGGTGATCCTTGTATGGGTGCCAGGGCACAAAGGTTTCGAAGGTAAAGAAAGGGCTGATGAACTTGCTAAATAAGGATTGTCTTTCGCTCCCATTGGTGCAGAACCTTTTTGTGGGATCAATTTGAAGAACGCAAAAACCAATGTACTTAGATGGAAAAAATGGAAGATGTATGAAGCTTGGCTCAACACTCCTGGTCAAATTCCCGCTGTGGATCATCAGCGAGGATTGCCTCTGAAATTCTAAGATGCTCTAGGCAGAAGATACGTTTAATAATAGGCTTCATAACTGGACACTATTTCGGAAAACACCTCCATAAAATGGGACTGTTTCAGCAAGACCCTATCTGCAGGAAATGTCATACGTAAGAGGAAACGGCAAAGCATATCATTTACGAATGCGAGGCTGTCTCCCCCTCCATAGATTAACTGATTTAGGCATCATCCATACTAGAGAATTACACCTAGACTCCATTAAAGGGTTATCGAACTTTATTAATAAAGTGGGTGACCCGAGCAACTGAAACTAGGAAATATTGGGTTTGGAGTTAATAGTATAAAATGCTGATAAAAGCAGAGGTGCCCAATGACATACAAACCCAACTCTAAAAAGAAGAAGCTATAAGAGCAAATATTATATATTTGTTATAAATTTATTTTTGTCCAGCTAAAATAAGCTTAAAAAATCTTTTTTTTAATCCACATTCATTTTTATTTAATTTGTAATACATTTATTCCCAATTAAAATAAATTCCATATATGACATCAGCGCCGAGAATATTTTTGTCATTTCTGAAGAGGAAATGATTCTCCAATATTCTTCATAATATCTTCTTACAAAAAATTTCTGCGAATTGTTAATTAAAAATATATTAAATTTTATTTCTAAAACTATATGAAATAAAATGACCTAACTTCACTTATCGGTTTTATTTAGTAGTTAATTACTTATTGGTTATAATAAAAATTCCTTAACATTTCTTCATTTTTCCTAAGTATTTCTGACAAGCGTACAAATATATGAATTATTTAATTATAAAATTAGTTACTCACAAAATCAATAAATGATATATTGTAATCCCTATATGACATTTACTAAACTCTAGCAAGTAAAAACTAAAATTATATTCTATAATGATTGATTAACTATTCCGAAAATTAATTTTTTTTTTTTTTTTTTTTTTTTGTCTAATTTTGTTAAATGACCTTAAGAAATTATAATTCCAATAATATGGAATAGATTTAAAGTGTGAAATTAGTAGACTATTTAGTATTTCATTTTAATTGTACAGTATCAAAGAATAATATAGTTGTTTCAATTTTATGAAAGAAAATATAGCTTTTTGTTCGCAAATTTTGTTTTTATATATGTCCAAATTTTTGTACTTGATACGTTCATTTAGCTTTGAAGAAAATATTTTAGGAGCTTCCAAAATTTTAATACATTTTAAATTGGTAAATAGTATTGCGTTACAATAGTTTCATTAAAAAATTTCATGTTAGCAAATATAAATTTTGATACTTTTCTATATAAAAAGTATGACAGAAATTTCAATTATTTTTCCTTTATTACACCCAAGAATTCAATTGCATTTCCATATATTCCAATCAAAATATCTAAATTAAAGAAAATTTAAATTTAAAACAAAAAACCTCCTAAAACGACTGTTCCTTGCCAAGATTGATGTATTTAAAAACATGTGAAACATCTTGTAAAGTTTTCTGCTAACATAAATATTTAATTTCCTGTGATTTACAATCTTTCAAAGAAAATATGTATATTAGACCACCAGTTTTTATGTGCATTTTATTTTCCTACAAATATATATTGAACAACCTGTGCTCACTAATGGCCGAGCAGGAAACACCGTAGAACTTGGCAGTATCCTTTACACGAAAGAGGAGCAATCGGATCGATGCATAATAGCACAAATTTCTATGAAAACACGGGATTAAACTTTTGATTCTGTGGTATATATGGAAATAACAAGTTTGGTCACCATTTGAAGTGACGGCATCTGCCTGACCTTTTGTAAATATTATTTGAATTTATTTAAATTATTCGTATTAAGACCAGAAAAATGAGAAGCTCTGGAGTATATTTAGTTATTTTTTACGTATATTTAATATGGATAAAATGTAAAACATTTATATATTATATTAGACTGATAATAAAAATGATTATTTATAAATAAAAATTTAAAATATACTTTATGTAAAACTGTAATATTCTTACAATCTGACCTTTTATTGTATTTTACAAAAATTGAGGGAATAAAGTGGGTAAGATCTTAAATTTTCTTTATGAAGTTTCAAGCCTTAATTGCTCATTTTCAGACAGGAAGTTCCTGGAATCTTAAACTCTTATGAGGTCAAATGATTACTAATTTAGCATTTTAAAAATTAATTTTAAAATTAAGCATGAAGATCTTATAAATAAATCAAAATGAAAACAATTACTTGAACTAAGCATCTTCCAAAATAATTAAATTTATATTATGTAATTAGTATTAAAAACAATAAAAATAAATTTTCCGAAAGTGTAATTAAAATTTGTGATTCCAATTGCTAAAACTCACTTTTTAAATTGGATGAAAAATTTTCTGAATTGCATTCGTTTTACATAGTCATAGTAATAAAAATATATTGTTATGATTATTTTATGGTGTGTATTACAGTACATTTTTTATAGTAAGTAAGGAATAATAATTCCATTAAGTGGTTTATTATTTTATGTACTAGAGAGAGTCACACTATTTTAATATGAAATATAGAATGTCTTAATATAAAAAAGAGCATTGTACTGTTTAAAATATAAAGAATTTTAGTTATTTCCATTTGAAAAAAAAAAAATGCTTACGAAATAATCATTAACATTATTACTCAACCAATTTGAATAAAAGAAGAGCTTTCATAATTTGATAGACAAATTTGAATTGACAAATCAGAAACTGCCCCTGGTGCCAAGCTGGGAACTTGCTTCGTCACATCCTCCATTCAGTAAATTCAGCCTTAAAATATGGACTATACTGATAGGAATTATTTCATATTATTCTTTTTTAAATATTAAAAAAAATTTTTCTTTTTAAAATTTTATTGTAATTTAAATGTAGGTGTATATCATCCATAAAGTATTTTTGCCAATCGTAATTTCACCAGAAAATTATTAAAAAAATTACATCTATTTGGTATAAGAACAGTATGCAATAATATTTTTTGTATTAGGTATTGAATAATATTTTTATACAGACATTATTCAATACATTTTTTAATAATTCTTATATCAAAGAAAAAATTTATTTAATAAAAATTACTTGAAATAAGAAAAACGGGAGCAAACATTCATGCATTTTCTCTGTAAGATTAACTGGAAAATTTACCATCTGCTAGTCTTCTCAAGCTACGTTTCCCTTGCGATACGATTTAATTCATATCATTAATTGCTGAAATCGCTCATAAGTTTTGATTAATTATTCAGTTATTTATTATGTAAAATAATTATGTGACTCTGGGGCATAATTCTTAGTTTTCTGTAAGGATAATCTGCCTTATCTCCCACTATTTAATTGTGTGAATAACATTCTTCACATAACAACACTTAATAGTCTTTTCTTGAGGTGTCTGTAAAAAAAATATATTTTAGAAAAGAAGATACCTTAAACATAAGTCATATACTTTGTTTTTGAAATCTGAGCCATTTTAGTTTAATGTTTAAATTAGATATATATGTAAAATTAGATATAATTGGAAAAGAAGGTGGGGTTATGAAAGGGTACTGGGATATAATGGTTCTACCTAAGAAAACCGCGAGCCAGAATAATGATTATAAGAAAAGATAAGTTGATTATATATGACAATCAAAGTCTAATATGCTTATAAAACATTCATGCTTATATACCGCAGGCCACAGACTATTGGTTGGCTTTTAAACCGCAGGACGTCTAAAAATTTTACACGAAAAAAATTTTACAAAAAAAAAAAAACGAAACATCTTTATATCAAAGAAGAGATTACAATATTTTTTCAGCTTAGCCGTCACTAAATAGGTTAGATAGTAATGTTTCTTCGCATGTCTGTGATAAATGAATTCGTATGTGCCATTTGGCCATGTTGCCATCTAAACATAATACAGCTTTTAATGACAAAAGTGTGGCAATAGTTTGATAAATTTAAATAGTTTTAAACATTAATTGTTTGATATAAGCAATTATATCTCTTGCACATTTCAGATCTCATGAACATGTACTAGTTTGTAATGGGAATCACAAATGTTCAAAAATATAAAACTAATTCAGAATAAGAAGAATTAGAATATGATCACTTTTTGATATGAATGGGAGAAATGAGAGATGGGAAGTCAGTTTACGTTGACTTGGTGAGAAGTTTATATAGTAGCAGAAAAGATGTTGAAAAACGACAGATTTCTATGACGAAAGTCATTTGAAAGGTAAATTTGAAACATACAATACAATATTCGAAGAATGGGTCAAATTAGGGGTACTAAAGTAGAAGAGGAGGAATAAATTGACTGTCATTATCTTCCTCTTAAACCGGTCTTTAGAGCCAATTCCATAACACCTGTAAGATTAGTTTTCAATCTTTCATACAGACAAAAGGGTTTTTTGTCATTTAATGAGTGTCTAACAAAAGGTCAAAATTTAATTAAAGGATACTTAGACTGCTTCTTGGTTTTAGACACGGAAAAAAATAAGGATTATCGGAGATATTAAAATTACTTCTTCAAAAATATATTCAAAGAAGTAGTCCTAATTATCACCCATTTTTATGGTTTAAAACGCAAAACAAGTGATAATAAGCGAGTTTGACCATTGCAAAGCATTTTTCAAACTCAACTAAATTCTATTTCTTTGATGAGTAAGCACAAAGTTTCATCTAAACTAATTTGACTCTTCCCTCAAAAAAAGTAGCTATCAAATTAAAAATTTCTCTCTGTGTTGAAAAAATCATGTCACTTCGTACAGTTCGACAAAATAAGCATTTTATTGCAAACTCCACTAAATGTTAATGGCAAGTTCAAATATAGAATTAAGAGAATGGAATCAAATAAAGCTTGAGTGATGAAAAATCTACAAAGGCCAAACTATTGAAAATTCTTGGTATTTTGTGGGACGAATTTCAAGTTACTTAATTTGTGGTATCTCTATTAATGATGTTAAAGATATTTCATTAATCAGTAAGAAAAAGAAACGTACTTCAAAATTCTCTGAGAAGCTTTGTTTGAATAAGCTTCATTTGACTTTTTATTCTTTGGCCACTTATACTTACAAAAAGCTGAGAATCTTGATTGAAGTGTGATGCAGAGCTACCACAAAGATACTAAAATAGAATTGCTGATGTGGGTTAAAAACTGTCTTTGTTGTCATCAATGAAGATTCCTACAGCAGTTTTGCTAGTAGAAAAGTAATTCTTCTACTCACCTACAATTGATGATGATTTACAGAGATTCTTTTCAAATGCTTTATATTTGAGAATACAAAATGACTGAACTTTAAAACGGAATGCGAGTAGTTTCTTTACAACAAATAAGTATACCAATCATTGAATTTTGTTTGTCTTATTGTAGATCGATTGATTTTATTTATAAAGAAAGATTACAAGGTTAAAATTTAAAAATATTATTATTGGATTGGTTTTTCAACAGCATTCTACTGAGTTAGAATATATAGTTTGGAGTACTATTGTAAATAACAGTTTTAGAAATTAGTAATCTGTCAAACCATAAAAATTTTACAATGTATCACGTGCAGATAATTAAACTAATTTGTCAAGAAGAAGCTCTGTAAAGAGACGTATTGAATCTAGATTATTGCAGGGTCTTATTGATTGACACTCCCACTATCTAGAATGAATAATTTGATAAGAATAGATAGCTGTTCCTCCTCAATTAACTAAAAAAAATGTGTTTTTAAAGACATACGATAAAGTAGTTCCTTCCACCAATATTCGCGGTATATCATCATAAATCTTTTACTATTTATCGTAGTTTCAGAAGTTATTAAGAATCGCTATTTGCTTTATAAATTCACAAGAAATGCCCAGATGAAAGAAAAAGAAACTGAGTTAAAAATTTATGAGTAGATAAGAAACGAGGAATTTATCGTTAAGGTTATTCAACATGATTTTTCTCATGCGAGGATATTTAAAATTTGAAATCAATTATCATAACCAAAAACAATGAGGCAATTTTAAGAGTTAAAATTATATTGATGGAAAGAAAAAAATTTCATTTTTCCGATGTTCTTTCAGAACACTCATAAAACTGTGGAGAAGTTAATAACTTATAAACATATTTCTATATCTCTTGATGAAATACATGTATTGACATCAAACTAGAGAGACCTTTTGGATTTTAAAATGAAAAGCAAAGATTAAGAAATTTGGATGTCTCAGGTGCAGAAAACGTCAAAGCAAAATATTATTGATTGCACGATATAATCTCCACAAAAAAGATTTAAAGATGCTCGAGATTTTTAAATTAATGGAATGGATTTAGCTAAGATATTAGTTCTAAGCGATTAAAGGGAAGTTAGAATTACACTTTTCACATATGTTGCTTTCAGAGCAATTATTTTAGGAATAATATTTTCTTTTCCAAATCATATAGGTTATTACTTGGAATTTGGAGATTTACTGCCAGTAGAAGACCGATGAAAATATGAAGTGACAGTAGAAGTAATTTCAACAGATCGAATAATCTGTTGAACTCAACTGATTATATTATCATCAAGATAGCAATGGCTTAATGCTCATATCTGGTGCCGAAGTAAGGATTTATTTTGCATCCCCCATCGTAAATGAAATTGTAATATAATATGCAGAATAAAATTGTGATCACAAAATAATGCAAATAACAGTAGAGAAAAGTATTTACTTTAAAATAGCCTCTCAGGATTGGGAGAATGTGGTGTGTTACCAAGAACCAGCCTATCTGTAAGCCTTGGGCGATACACTATGGTTTTCCAGTCAGAAGTTTTGGCTATATCCACTGTCTGCGACTAAATATGAGGAACGGCTACCACGGTAAGCGGATTCTCATTTTTAGTGACAGTCAAGCCGCTTTAAAAGCGCTCAGTTCTTTCGAAATCAAATCTAAAATGATTTTGGAATGTGGAAACCTTCTTACAGAACTGGCAACTAGACACAAGGTGATCCTTGTATGGGTGCCAGGGCACAAAGGTTTCGAAGGTAAAGAAAGGGCTGATGAACTTGCTAAATAAGGATTGTCTTTCGCTCCCATTGGTGCAGAACCTTTTTGTGGGATCAATTTGAAGAACGCAAAAACCAATGTACTTAGATGGAAAAAATGGAAGATGTATGAAGCTTGGCTCAACACTCCTGGTCAAATTCCCGCTGTGGATCATCAGCGAGGATTGCCTCTGAAATTCTAAGATGCTCTAGGCAGAAGATACGTTTAATAATAGGCTTCATAACTGGACACTATTTCGGAAAACACCTCCATAAAATGGGACTGTTTCAGCAAGACCCTATCTGCAGGAAATGTCATACGTAAGAGGAAACGGCAAAGCATATCATTTACGAATGCGAGGCTGTCTCCCCCCTCCATAGATTAACTGATTTAGGCATCATCCATACTAGAGAATTACACCTAGACTCCATTAAAGGGTTATCGAACTTTATTAATAAAGTGGGTGACCCGAGCAACTGAAACTAGGAAATATTGGGTTTGGAGTTAATAGTATAAAATGCTGATAAAAGCAGAGGTGCCCAATGACATACAAACCCAACTCTAAAAAGAAGAAGCTATAAGAGCAAATATTATATATTTGTTATAAATTTATTTTTGTCCAGCTAAAATAAGCTTAAAAAATCTTTTTTTTAATCCACATTCATTTTTATTTAATTTGTAATACATTTATTCCCAATTAAAATAAATTCCATATATGACATCAGCGCCGAGAATATTTTTGTCATTTCTGAAGAGGAAATGATTCTCCAATATTCTTCATAATATCTTCTTACAAAAAATTTCTGCGAATTGTTAATTAAAAATATATTAAATTTTATTTCTAAAACTATATGAAATAAAATGACCTAACTTCACTTATCGGTTTTATTTAGTAGTTAATTACTTATTGGTTATAATAAAAATTCCTTAACATTTCTTCATTTTTCCTAAGTATTTCTGACAAGCGTACAAATATATGAATTATTTAATTATAAAATTAGTTACTCACAAAATCAATAAATGATATATTGTAATCCCTATATGACATTTACTAAACTCTAGCAAGTAAAAACTAAAATTATATTCTATAATGATTGATTAACTATTCCGAAAATTAATTATTTTTTTTTTTTTTTTTTTTTGTCTAATTTTGTTAAATGACCTTAAGAAATTATAATTCCAATAATATGGAATAGATTTAAAGTGTGAAATTAGTAGACTATTTAGTATTTCATTTTAATTGTACAGTATCAAAGAATAATATAGTTGTTTCAATTTTATGAAAGAAAATATAGCTTTTTGTTCGCAAATTTTGTTTTTATATATGTCCAAATTTTTGTACTTGATACGTTCATTTAGCTTTGAAGAAAATATTTTAGGAGCTTCCAAAATTTTAATACATTTTAAATTGGTAAATAGTATTGCGTTACAATAGTTTCATTAAAAAATTTCATGTTAGCAAATATAAATTTTGATACTTTTCTATATAAAAAGTATGACAGAAATTTCAATTATTTTTCCTTTATTACACCCAAGAATTCAATTGCATTTCCATATATTCCAATCAAAATATCTAAATTAAAGAAAATTTAAATTTAAAACAAAAAACCTCCTAAAACGACTGTTCCTTGCCAAGATTGATGTATTTAAAAACATGTGAAACATCTTGTAAAGTTTTCTGCTAACATAAATATTTAATTTCATGTGCTTTACGATCTTCCAAAGAAAATATGTATATTAGACCACCAGTTTTTATGCGCATTTTTTCCCTACAAATACATATTGAACAACTTGTACTTACTACTTTTTTTTTTTTTTTTTTTTTTTTTAGGTGTTATGCTTTTTCTCAGGAAGGTCTTCTTTTCCGTCTCTCCTTTAATGTGAATACTCCTTCGGGTGCCGCATTTTAGGATTCTTTCCTACTGTCATACGACTACTCACACCTAGCTAACTGAGTTCTGGGTCCCTGAGGACAATTTCTGGTAATTTTAGTTCCGTTTACAACAGACCAGTAGCTCACACTCTGTCTCAGAGTCCCTGGGCGGTCTAATTCGCTCTTTGTTCTCCCCTGGCTAGGGAGACTCTCTCTTTTCCCTTCATTTGATATCTCGATCTGATTATGGAATCTACTTTACCCACTGGACAGGACGCCTTTAGGGCTACGCAAAAAATGATGCTTGAACGACTGTTTGCCAGGCTAGATGAAGTCTGCAACATGTTGAATGATATCACAAACTCAAACGAATTTACCTCCGAAGACAAAGAAATTGTTCGAGGAAAGCTCTGCACTTTTGCAAAGCATATCACTAAAGAAGCCTCTACTACAACTAAAGAAGTGATGCTAGATGATCCCTCCACGGAGGATAATTCCATCGAAATGACAGAAGTCATTAATCAAGAAATACTGACACAAAACAAATTTGATGTTCTAAATACGGAAGATAACCAAGGAAATACCCAAAGCAAAAACCGAGCAAAGAGAACTCGAAAAACAAATGAAAACCAGCAGCCACCCAATAAAACAAAGAAGACACTCATAGAAGACTCTACTGCTGATGCGAAAAACAAAAAACTACAACATACGATTGCTGACGAAGAAGCGAAACAGGATATTCCGTCCACTAGCGAGCACTCCCAAGGAGAAAACCATGAAAACGAAAATCCCTACACCCTGACCAAGGCTTCGAAGAAAATACCACCAATTGTCATCAGAGACAAAAAATACTCCTGGAAGACCCTTGACAAGCACTTTCAAGACGCCAAACTTACTGGATATACGGCAAAATCATCCACCTATGAGTTGAAAATCAAATTCTCAGATGCCGAATCCCACAGAACGGCTATCAAAATTCTTGAAAAAATAGAGGCAGGTTATCATACCTACCTCCTACCAGAAGATAAACCACTTAAAGTGGTTATACGTGACCTTCCGCATGATACGGAAATAGCTGATATATCCGATTGCCTGATTGAAGAAGGTTTTACCATAAGCTCTATCGTCCAGATGACTCGCCGCAGAAACGGTGAAACCCAGAAGCTTCCACTCTTCCTTATCTCAATGCCAAAAACGAACAGAGCTAAAGAAATCTATCAGTTACAGTACATAGGCAGATGTAAAGTTCGCATTGAAGAATATAAAAACCGAGGAGGCCCTACGCAATGCCATAGGTGCCAGAACCTACACCATTCACAAAGACTATGTAAGCACGAGCCGCGCTGCGTTAAGTGCGGGGAAAGCCATTTTACTCACCTATGCACAAAAAGCAAAGATCTCCCAGCTAAATGTGCGAACTGCCAAGGGGACCACCCTGCGAACTTCAGAGGTTGCAAGACATTCATAGAAGCAACGAAAACCAAAACCAAAGACAATACCACTATTCGCATAACCAAAGGAGTAGTTGTAGAAAATAGAACTTATGCACAGGCTGCGAGCAACAACACCCTTCAAGAGGCAAAGAACATACTAGATCAACTAAAACTCATAGTTAATTATATCCAAAAATCTGGAGTTATGCAAGCCATAAACCAGCAGCAAATTAATAGTCAAAACCAACATCCAAATAATGAGTAACAATTCCATCTCAATTGAACTACTGCAAATTGGAAATTGGAACGCCAACAACCTAGCCAACAAATTCGAGGAGTTTAAAAACTTTATCACAAGTAAAGACCTGGACATCTGTGCTGTCACAGAAACTCATTCTAACGGCAGTAGAAATTATAACATAAATAATTACAAAGCTTATGTCAGTAACAGATTACACTATAGGGGAGGTGGGGTAATTCTTTATGTCAAAAGAGCTATTCCATCAACCCTATACAGCAATAAAAATGAAGAAGGATATGAGGAAGTCTCTGTGATCACTGAACTCAATGCTGGAACGAACATCAAATTCTCGGCAGTCTATAACCCGCCACATAGAAAACTAACACAGAAAGACATCGAACATCTTTTTTCTGGAAATTACAAGACCATCTCCTTAGGAGACTATAACTGCAAGAACACACACTGGGGTTGCAGGGCAACCAACAATAATGGCAAGCAACTATGCGATTTAATCAATAAAAATCAACTTAAAGTCTTCTCACCCATGGAGCCAACTTACTACCCAACTTTCCAAGCACAAATCCCTGATATCCTGGACATCATCATAACAAACACCAATTTCCACATTGCTACTGATGTATGCAATGACCTCAGCTCTGACCATCTCCCGACAATAACTACCATCAACATTAACAAAATTACTACTCCTACCATCACCAATAGAACAAACTGGAACCTTTTTCACAATATCTTACTCACTCGAAACTGGACTGCCCCAGCCATCAATAACACCATAGACATTGATATCTCCATTCAATCACTAAATACAGAATTATCCACTGCTCTAAAAGAAGCCACTGAGGAGGTTAAATACATACATAATTATCACAAGATTCCTCAAGAAACAAGAGAACTTATTAAAACCAGAAACCGCATCAGGAAAAAATATAGGAAAACGCTCAACCCTATCTATAAAACTGCAATAAACAATCTCAATAGACTTATTAAAGAAAAATGCTCCGCTCACAAGAACCAACAATGGGAAGCAATGATTAAATCACTGAACACAGAAGATAACTCCGTCTGGAAAATTGCCCGGAACATGAAGCACAGGACTCAAACCTGCAAACCTCTGGTAGGTGAAAGGGGGTTAGTCTATACTGACTTTGAAAAGGCAGAGGCCTTTGCGAACAGTATGGAGGATCAGTTTAAATTAAACAACATAGAAACAGATAAAAATTTTGAAGACATTATTAATAATACCTACAGGGGAATTAATAGAAATAACTTAGAAGACTCGGGACTCGAACCCACCACCTCTGAAGAAATTTGTGCTATCATTAAACGTTTGAACATCAAAAAATCACCAGGCAAGGACTGTATCACAAACAAAATGATTAAATCCTTTCCGGACAATATCATCTATCAACTTTTACTTATTTTCAACTCATGCCTTCACCTCAGCTACTTCCCGCAAACTTGGAAAGAAGCCATAATTATCATGATCCCCAAACCACATAAAGACCTCACCATACCAAATAATTATCGCCCTATCAGTCTCCTCTCATCTCTGGGAAAACTATTCGAAAAGATCATTTATAATCGACTTCAAATTTATATGAACCAGCTACCAAATGAGCAGTATGGTTTCCGCAGGGAACTCAGTACTACTAAACAACTACTCAGAATCATCGAATTCATCAGCAGAGGGTTAAAGAACAAGGAAAAATCTGCTTTTGTGATGCTTGACGTCGCAAAAGCATTTGACAGATTATGGCATGAAGGTCTCATTTATAAGATCAAAAATCTTAACTTCAACTCTCACATGATTCTACTCATTAAAAATTACCTTCAAAATAGATCATTCTACATAAGAAACAATAAATGTCTTTCCTCACAGAGAAATATCAAGGCCGGAGTTCCACAGGGTAGTATACTTGGACCGATCCTCTACCTATTTTATACGGTTGATTTTCCTGTCAACAGAATGGATCACAATAGTATCACAGCATATTATGCTGATGATACTGGCATTATAGTTAAATCAAGATCAATTGAACATGCAATCTGCAAACTCCAAGAAAAATTAAATATAGTAGAAGATTGGTGTTCCAAATGGAAAATTAAAATTAATACAAGCAAATCTAATCTTATCATCATTAAAAGACCATATACTAGAAGTAACAGAACATCTGACCTATTAATGTATAGAGAAAAAATCCCCACAGTCATCAACGCAAATTATCTGGGCCTTACTATTAATCAACACCTAAGTTGGAAACCACATGTCTTAAACATCATCAACAAAGCCAAAGGAATATTATTCAAACTTAGACCCATTATGGGCTACCATAGCAAAACGAATGTTAAAATGAAAAAACTTCTGTATACTACTATGATACTCCCCATCCTCACTTATGCCTCTCCTGCCTGGTGTACAATAGATAAAACAACGATGCTCTTACTCAATAGATTCCAAAACAAAACTCTTCGAAATATGCTTGGAGCCCCCAGATATCTAAAGAACTCAGCCATCAGAAAAGATTTAAAATTGGATACTTTTGATCAATACTTTGCGAAGAGAAACATTAATTTCTTCAACAAAGCTGAGAACTGCTCAGAAGCAAATTTTAATGAACTATTTAATTGTATAAATTCATCTGATGATATCAAACTACGACCAATTGCAGCGCACTATCTTAGCGATGCCACTATGTCTAGCCTGTCAACAGTAGTTCCATAATTCAGTACTCTTGTATATATTTTTATTCTTGTATATTTTATTCTTGTACATATATTAACCTAGATTCATTCCTTTTACTGTACATATTGCATTTACTTATATTCAGTGCTTACTTATATATTCGGAATTTTCTTACTAATTTCAATTATTTGGATTAGCTTTTGCTACTTTTGTTATTTAATTATATCTGATAAACTTATTTGAGATTTTCTCATTTGCCCCTGTAATGTTGTTTTTATTTAAAAATAACTTTTCAGAATTCGCACTCTCTTTTTCGACCACCGGCTCAACTGACGCCGACCAATCAGAGACCGTCCGCTTTCCCCGGACCCCTTCCTCCTCTCTCTACTATCAAGACTCCTCCTACTCGCCACTTTTCCTCTCATTCCACGTCTCATTTCTGACTCCCCTTATTTCTGACATTTTTTTCTGAGGGAAAGACGTGCAAGATTAAGCTCTTGAAGTGTGCTAAGCTAAGCAAAACGGAGACGCCACCGGCAGTTTAGCCTTGTAGCGGAGAAGTGTGTATTTAGTGAAATACTGCGGATACTATCAAAAATAAATTTCTACCTTTCACCGGGAAAAAAAAGCACTTTTAAGTGCTACAAAGGACTTTTTTTGTTTATCTGGACTCTGACTGGACTGAACTATGGACATGAACATGGCAACGGACACAGGAAATACCAAACCTAAGATGAATAAACTAACTCCAACCGATGAGAAAATGATGATACTCGACTTGGAAACTGCAAAAAACCAGTTAATGACACTAAGAGGAAAACAGTTATGTACTGAGGCAGTACACCCGCACCAAGACATGATAGAAAGACTCCAACAAAGAATCGACCACTACAGAGAAACTCTAAAGACATCAGGAACAGGTAACTATACTGATTCTGCTCTGGCCCCCCTACATTAATAGTAACAAAAAATGATAATGTAAACTCAAAAACTAAAGATAACATTAAACCAGCTAATGTTGCTGGAGCGAATAGGAAAAGAGCGAATGAGCATGGGACGGATTTCATCCTCCCCAAAAAAACCGCGAAGGCTACGCTCGTGCAGGCCACTTCGGCCCCCGTAGCCACTAAAAATATATTCGCTGGGCTAAGCAACGAACAAGGCCTAGCAGATCAGATGGACGACAGTCCTCCAGTACAAGCCCCTCCCCCAGAAAAAATTGCACCAATTATAGCAAGATATGGTGAAAATCACAT
This sequence comes from Latrodectus hesperus, assembly GCA_037975125.1. Lineage (NCBI taxonomy): Eukaryota > Metazoa > Arthropoda > Arachnida > Araneae > Theridiidae > Latrodectus > Latrodectus hesperus. The sequence continues at coordinate 40,098 of JAJQOW010000878.1, forward strand.
CCAGTTTATTGAAAATATCAAAAATAAAATAAAATTTCCATTCGAAGCGAAAACCTCAGGAGAAAACCTAAAAATCTTCGTAAAAAGTGCGGACGAGCACAGAGAAATGACCAAACTATTCGACTCAGAAAAAATTGAATATATTCTCCTACGCAATAGGAATGAAAAGCCCAAGAAATATGTTATTAGAGGTCTCCCTCTTAACACCCCTACTGATAGCATAAAAAAGGAACTCACCGATAAAGGTTTCGAAATAAAAAGTGTCAATAGAATGACCAATCTTAAAAACGGTTCCCCAATGCCCCTTTTCTTGTGCTCCCTGTTTGCGTCGAAAGACGCCCCAAACATCTTTGAGATAGATAGTCTGTGTCACATTTCAGGCATTAACATCGAAAATTACAGGGGACCTAAGACAGTTATGCAGTGCTATAACTGTCAAAGGTTCCACCACAACGCTGAAATGTGCCGCATGACACCACGTTGTGTTAAATGTGCTGAAAGGCACAACACAAGGGACTGCCCAGAAAAAAACCTAACAACCCCCAAATGTACCAACTGCCAGGGCAATCACCCTGCTAGCTACAAAGGGTGCCCGAATTATCCAAAACCCAAACCCAGAATTACAAAAAATCAAATAAATACTCAGGCAAATTATGTTCGAGAGAACTTCTCCTACGCTAACGCAGTGAATCCACCAGCAGCCCAAGCCCCGCCCACTATTACTGCACCTCAGCAGAGATCATCCAACAACTCTGAATTTTCAGAATTAATTGAAATTATGAAGGAAATTAGAGAAATTTTTGGTGGAATTAACATCAAAAATATACTAAAAGAACTGAAAGCTTGTACATCCAGAACAGAAAAATTCTTCGTCATAGCGGAGCACTTCCAGGAACACCAAAAAAATTAATATGTCTGTCGCAAAATCTGATCTGCTAGTTTGCTCTTGGAACGCTTGCGGGTTGAGAAACAGGGTAGATGAGTTTCGTCTATTTGTCGATGAGCACTCCCCAGACATCATACTAGTGCAAGAAACAATGCTTACCCCCCCAATTAAAATTAAACTGTCAAATTACCTAGTTTATAGGAACGATAGAAAATTCAGCAGCAATAGGCCTAGTGGAGGTACCTGCATCTATGTAAAAAGCTCTATTCCACACCACCACGTAGCTACACCCACTCTACAAACAATTGAAGCGACCATAGTCACCTTGACTATACCTTCACTCCCACATATTACCATATGCTCAACTTACATCAAACCAAGACCAAAATATAACTACATCAACATGGACCTAGAAATATTGCTAGCAATAAACTACAACATTCTAATATGTGGAGACCTCAACGCTAAACACAGGGCATGGAACTGCCACGCAAACAACAAAACAGGAAACATAATTAGATCTTTTGCTCTTAAAGCCGATCTAACCATCCATGCCCCACCAACACCCACCCATTTTGGCCAGATAAATGGCACTTTTATCGATATCGCAATCAAGAGGGGAATACAATACCCATTTAAAATTAATGCTCTCACAGAACTCAGCTCAGATCATAACCCAATCATGATCGAGTTCAACACTAACATTAAAAATTCTACAACCCCTCCAAACACCACCACGGATTGGGTAAAATACAAAAATTATTTAAATAAAAATCCATTTATTTTAAACACCTTAAACACACCAGAGCACATAGATGCAGAAACCGAAAAATTCACAGAAGAGGTGCTTGAAGCGCACAGCCAATCACAGAAGCCAGCCAAACCCCACCCACACCCCTCTCTCCCCAAGAAACTCCGCGAACTGAAAAAAGAGAAAAACAAGACCAGAAGATTATATCAAGAAACAAGAGATCCTAGCATTAAAAAACTTTATAACCAACTAAATAATAAATTTAGAACCCAGCTTCGAACTCACAACCAAGCACAATGGAGAGATAAATTACGAACATCGAGTACCCACGACAATTCCATTTGGAAACTCGTCGGTATGTTCAAAGCCAAATCACACATAGTCCCGCCCATCCAGGGCCCAAATGGACTAAATTACACAGATCAAGAAAAAGTGGAAGTAATTGCAAACAGTTTTGAAAAACAATTCCTTCCAAATAAAATATCAGTACGCTCAACCGAAAAACTGGTTGAAAACACAATCATACATTATCTCTCCAAAAATCACACACTTGAGATCCCCCCACCACTCCCTCGGAAGTTATTAGCCACATACACAAAACTAAAGTAGACAAAGCACCAGGCATTGATCGAATATCTAATAAAATGCTTAAAAATATGCCATTAAGAACAATTTACAAATTTACTAACTTGATCAATGCCATACTCAAACACTCACACTTCCCCACACTATGGAAAACAGCATCAGTAATCCCCATACCTAAGCCTAAACAGGACCACCACATTCCAACCAATTATCGGCCAATAAGCCTACTACCTACTCTTAGTAAAATTACAGAAGCCATTATATTAAAAAGGCTGGACACACACCTAGAAAATAACAACATTATAATTCCACAACAGCATGGATTTCGAATGAAACATTCCACCACACACCAACTTCTAAGAGTAGGTGAAATTATCACAAAAAATTTAGTCAAAAGACGCAACACAACTGGTGCTGTATCACTCGACATTGCTAAAGCTTTCGACAGAGTTTGGATTGAGGGACTCATTTACAAACTAATTAAAATTGGTCTCCCCGACCCACTAATTAAACTACTAATTTCGTACCTAACAGGTCGCAGCTTCAGAGTGGCAATCAACCACACATATTCAAACAAAAAATTAATAAAAGCAGGTGTTCCCCAGGGATCTAAACTGGGCCCTAGACTTTTCCTAATATACATAAATGACATACCCCACTCGAAGCTTACTTCACTACACTTATTTGCGGACGACACTTTCATTCTAGCAGAAAGTCCGTTTATAAGCTACATCATTAAATCACTAAACACGCACTTAAAAGAGTTAGAGCTGTGGTTCAATAAATGGAAAATTGCAATCAACACAGAAAAAAGCACTGCAATCATCTTTACTGGAAAAAAATACCCACCAACTGAAAATATTATCTTTAATGATTCACCTATACCCTGGTCAACAGACTGCAAATATCTAGGAATTACATTCGACAGAAAATTAACGTGGAATAAGCACATAGCATCAATAATCAGAAAATTCAAGCAAATTAGAGCCTCGCTTTACCCACTCTTAAAACAAAATTCTGAACTCTCAATAGAAAATAAAGTGCTCATCTACAAAGCGTATCTCAGACCCCTAATCTCATACGCTTGCCCACTCTGGGGCTACACCCACGACACAAAATTAAATAAACTAGAAAGATTGCAAAATATTACAATTAGAAATATAACCAATAGTCCCTGGTACTACAGAAATAAGAAAATCAGAGAAGAATTTAAAATACCCACAATAAGAGAATTTTTTGCAAAAATCATGAATAATCTATATAAAAAAAGGAATCTAACTAACAATTCGACCATAATTGAACTTCCGTCTTATGACGCATTTAATCCCGAAAACAGAATGAGACCCAGATCGTTACTAAGATATTGCCCAAATCCCTCTCATGCTCAAAATAATGCAACAAGTGCAACTAACAATACTAACCTCAATGTTTAAACCAGAATATTTTTATTGTATTTGTTAAGAATAAATTGTATATATATGTATATGTAGAAAAAAAAAAAAAAAAAAAAAGCAAAGAAATTAACTTGTATATAGATAAATTAACTAATTTACTAACAACTAATTCACTAATATTTTCATTATTTTATATTTTACCTCCAATTCTTTTAAAGACTTGAGTAGTTTAGTACTAACAACTAAGAAATGGCGTCAGCCAATCAGAGAAGAGCCCTTGTATATATGTTCAAATTTTTAACTAACCAACTAACAAATGCACTTGTTTAAATAAATTTAATTCATGTATAACTTAAAGTAATAAAATAACTTAAAATAATAAAATTAATAGCAGCAAATTAATGAAATAATTAAATATTAACAAATAAAGCCGAACCATAACTTACACAGTTGTAACAGAAAATTAACCACGCCCCTTTAGAGCACCCAACCAATTATGCCAGATCAGAATTCAGATATAGTTACTTAATCCACATCAGTTCCAGTAGAGGGTGAGGGTCCCAGGACCCAGGAACCTCCAAACAAGGCCCAGCCGAGGCGACGACGTCCTCTCATTCCACGACATTCTATTCCAGATGAAAGAGTAAAAGCAGCTCCGCTGCTAAAGGCTCTGGTTTTTACTATTTGATTCTTGATTCTTGATTCTTGTACTTACTACTAGTGGGGCAGGAAACGCCGTCGAACGTGGCAGTATCCTCTGCACGAAAGAGTGGCAAACGGGTCGATGCATAATAGCACAAAATTCTATGTAACACGGGATTGCACTTTTGATTCTAAGGTATATATCGAAATAACAAGTTTGGTTACCGGGTTACAAGTGAAGTAACGGCATTTGCTTGACCTGTTTGGAGCTCGAGCTGAGCGGACGTATTTTTCTACTGCTCCGCGACGATCGTGATCTGTCTTTTCCCCCGCGAAGGAAGGAAACTTTTCCCGGCGCTTTAGCCGACTCTACCGGTGAACTGTCCTGTGGATTAAACACTCAATACATAGTATCGAGAACCACGGAAGCTGCAAAAGGCGCCATCGACGACGTCAATCTCGCAAAGCCAAAAGCGAGAAATATATCTACAATTATTGCCCCAGCCAAGCTGAAGATAGATTTCCTGGAGCCCAGATGCTATCCTGAGGACCAGAAAAGACCAGCCAACACCCTGGATTTGAACCTGCAGCCTCCTGGAGCAAGGATTACCCCGGAATTCCAGACTACAAGTTGTGATACTCCGACTGTGGATGTGAAAAGCCTACGCAGTGTGCCCAAAAGTGTTAAAGAAGAAGTGCTTCCATTGAGTCAAGATAGTGCGCCCATTTGTGATAATAATAGTGAATCAAATAGTGATTTAAATTGTGGGATACCGACTATCCAAAAGAAACCTGTGCTAAATAATAATAGTGTGAACAGATATCTGGATACCGAATATCCTGCCGTAATAATTGATAACAAAATGGATATGGAGTGCCCCAGCTACGCCACCGAGCCAACGGTACTTACGTTACATAACCTACTGGTGCTGGCCTGCAAGAAGGGATATGATGCCATGGAGAGATATGACGAACAAGCCAAATATATCGAAAAACTGTGTGTTCCGGCCACAAACTATGACCTGGATATAGTGTTCGAAAATGTTCAAAAACTAAGTGATCTTCATAGAAATGGTCGCAAGGAAGTGACCGATAGTGTTTTTGTTACTGTGAAAATGGTCACTGATCAACTGGACAATATCTTCTTTAAAGGAGGTAGGTGCAACAATCTTACTAATAGTAGTGGTGATTTAATATTTTATTATGTTAGTAATGATAATAGTATTATTCCATTAGATAAGAACTGTGATTTAGATGTAGTTAAATGTATTTTAAATAAGTATCTTAATGGTTATAACCCATATGTTACTCCGTATATTAATTTTGTAAATAATGATACTAATGTTGCTTATAATACATATGTTGCTAACAAAAGAATGTTGTTAATTGATTATCTTTATAAATTGCAAACACATGTATTAACTGAAATTAATGTTAGTAAAAATGACCAAAATGCTAAAAAGAAACTATGCAGGATTTTATCCAGCAAAGTAATAAGAAAGTTATGAAAAGGAGGAATAAACCTGATAACACTCAAACGCCAAACCCCAAAAAATTAGTAACTGAAAATAGATATGAGATACTCTCTGATTTAAGCGATATGGAGGATAATGATGCAGATCAAATATATAATGTAACTGTAAATACGGCTAGAAATGAAAACAATAATAATGATAATAACCTAGACAATAGAAATACTTTAACAAGCACTACTAAACCACCCGCTGTAATGATCCAAACAAATAAAAAATTCTCTGAAATTCTAAAATTCTTAAACGAAAGTTTACCATTTAAAATCCTAGGTAAACCTGAAGGTAAATTCCTAAAATGCTTTGTAAACTCCATTGAGGAACATAGAAATTTAACTTCATTTCTTAACGAAAAAGAAATAAATTACTACATAATAAATCCTAGGTCCATGAGACCAATAAAAATAGTCATACGAGGCCTCCCCATTGATATGGATATTGATGAAATTAGAGAAGAACTTGAAAAATTAGGATTCATAATAATAAAAATAAATCAAATGCGCAGGCCGAAAGGCGAACGCCAAGTCCTGCCTCTATTTCAGGTACATTTACCTAATAATGTAGAATCCAGAAAAATTTTTGAAATAAATGAGTTAGGATATTATAAAGTTAAAACAGAAAAATATAGAAATGCAGGTGGGGTGCCTCAATGTCACCGGTGCCAGCTTTTTCACCATTCCAGCGACACCTGCTCACTCACTCCCAAATGTGTAAAATGTGCGGGGGAACACTTAACTAAAGATTGCATACATAAAAATAAAATTGACAAACCAAAATGCGCGAATTGTGGGGGGGGGGAGCATCCTGCAAATTTTAGAGGATGCCCTAGCTTCCCAAAAACTAAAAAACAAATTAGGAATCTCCAATTAAATAACGAAAAAAGTAATGATAACAGCAACAGACCAAACCACCAAAACAACACAGTAAAAAGTGGCGTAAGCTACGCAAATGTAGTAAATAATGAATACAGAAATAATGATAATAACAATATTAATAATCAAAACTCAGCGTTCACCGTAGGAGGGAATATGGGTGATATTTTATCTCTTCTACAAGTTTTTAATGAACTTTCCCACAATAGGACTTTCCTTCAACTAATCTCTCTAATAAAAAATATTCTCCCAACAATCAATCAAACTGACAATGTGGGTGATATGTTCTTTGCTATTATGGAGGCCATAAGGCCATTGCTACCGACCACTACAACCTCACCATGACCAACAACAACTTGGCCCTAAGTATTTGTACATGGAACGCAAATGGCTTATATTCAAAAATCGATGAAGTAAGAGAATTTATTGACTCCCACTCCCCAGATATTCTGTTGATTCAGGAAACACACCTTCGCGACGTCCAAAATATTAACATCAAAAATTATTCATTTTACAAAAACTGTAGGAATAATGCAAATAATCACTATATAAATTGCCAGCCTGGAGGTACTGGAATCTTGATAAAAAGCACTATACCACACATTCAAATATCAACGCCGACGCTTGAAACTGCTGAGGCCACAATTATTGAAATCAAATTAAAAAATTTGCCTCCAATTAAAGTTGTATCTATATATATTCCACCCATGAAAAAATTACCAAATCAACCCAACAGATATAATTTTCCGGTGAATGATTTCAAAAAGATTATAAATATTAGTAATATTGTTATTGTTGGAGGTGATTTTAATGCCTATCACAGCTCATGGAACTGTTGAAAGCAAACCCGTTTTGGCTAGCATTAAAAAATATAATAGGTAACCATAATTTATGTGTACATGCCCCTGAAATCCCCACTCGGTGAGTAACCACCCCAGGGCTATGAGTTCGGTTCTGGACTTTCTAATAACAAAAAACTTTTCTTACCCAGCCACAGCTACTACTCTGCATGAGATGACGAGCGATCACAATCCTGTCCTATGTACATTTAGTACTATAATTTTAGACGACCATATATCCCCCAATCAGATCCCAAACTGGGAAAAATATAAAAAATATCTAATTAAAAAATTTGAATATGATCAGCCGCTCAATAATATCAACGATATAGAAAATGCTGCTGCTAGGACGTCAGAATGCATCTTAAACTGCTATAAGGACACAGCTAAAACTGTAAATAAAAATATATCTTTTCTTTCGGTGGAGTTGAAAAATAAAATAAAAATAAGAAATAAATTGAGGAAAACATGGCAAGCATCCAGGAGATATGAGGATAGGAACCAGTATAACAGATATAATAACAGTCTAAAAAATGAAATTATAAATTATAAATCTACACAATGGACAAACCATATAACTAGCCTTACGGCAGACGATGGGTCATTGTGGAGGACGATCAAATATCATAAAAATAAATCACAGGTCATCCCACCCTTGTGGTCAAATAATCAAAATATTTATACAAATGTAGAAAAAGCTAATAGGATAGGGGAAGTATACAAGCTCCAATTCACACCGAACAATATGGAAAATGAAAGGGAAACTGAAATCATTCAGACTATATAAAACAACCTAAATATACAGGACAACTTAGGCAGTCCGCAAATTCGTAGATCATCGCATGAGACGTATCTCGCGAGATGCTCAGAACGACTCGCGAGATTACCATTAGACCAAATGACGTCATTGAGGTCTTAGTTACGTCAGAAAAGGGGTGGAGCGCGAGACGTTTCTAGATTTCGAGCAGGTTCGAAATATCTGGCAACTTTCCGCGAGACCGCTAATTTCAATATACGTTTTTCGCTGCAAAATTTTTATTACCGCGTGGAAAATAAAATGGAAAGTCCAACTAATTATAGGTTTACATTTGAGGAAGAAGAACTTATTATAAATCTTTATAGAGGTAATAATATTTTTTTTAAATATTGTTATTTTTAAATTAAAAGTTTTCCTTCCTTAATTGTTCACTAATTTTATTTAAATTATGTAGAGAACCGATGCCTCGGGGACCCAAAAGATAAACTTTATTTTGACAAGCACAAGAGAGGTGTAATAATTAAAGAAATTTCCCATATTTTTGCAGAAACATTTCAAAAGACTATAACATGTAATGTAAAATTTATATTTTCTACTATATAAAATGTCTTATTTCTCATACAATTAAACATATTCTCCTTAAATATATATTAATGATAAAAGTATCTCTTTATTTGTAGTAATGTATTTTGTGCAAATATTTTCAATAATTTTCAGTTTTATAATCCATTACCAATTTTTTAAACATACATTATTATGTCAAAATAAAATATCTTATTAATTAGTTTTGTACTCGTTGCTGCATAATTAATGTAAAATTTATTTATATGATTAAATATTAATAAATTTAATTGATTAAAAATGTATAATATTGAATGTGGCTATGTTTATTAATTTAATGTTTTTCTTAAATAGATACTATCTACTAAATATAATGTTCTATATATATATATATTCAATGATTCTCATCTAAATATTTTATAATTCAAAATATTCAATTGATATTACAAGTAATTAAAATATTCTATTTAATGTAGACTAATAAGTACAATTTCTACAAGAAAATTTCTCTTTACTCTTTTTTCATGTTTATATTTGCTCATCATTTTTAAACAATAAAAAACCAATACTGAATGATAATTATTAGTAAATCATATAGTTTAATATATATTTATAAGCAATATTTAATCATATTATATATAGAATAGCAGCAATTAACTAAAATATTTATATTCCCTTATTGTTAATTTAAAACAATTTGAGCATATATGTACAATTCCAACTGATATTCTTATAAAAACAATTCCTTAATAAATGCAATATTGTTATATGCTATATACTTCTTAGACTTGAGATTCCCTCTAAAGTGCACATTTTAATTTAACGGGTGCTTAAACTCATTTAATATTTGAAATAAGTGGTTTTCTTTCAAGTATCCCCAAAAAAAAATTAAGCACAACTTTTAAGTTTATTTTTTCTCATAAATTATAGCAACTATTTATAGAAAATATTTTAGGTAATAACTCAGTTTTCTGATATTCAGATCTAGTTTAGTGTGTATATATACAAATAAATGCAAGAATATTTTGACAATATATATAACATGTTCTAATGCAGAAATATCAGGAAATAAGCAGAGCACTTTATTTTGTAGTAATGAAAAACTTACCATACTTGTATTACATTATATATATATATATATATATATATATATATATATATAATCATTGAATCAAAATATTCTTGTCAACAAATTACTATCTTACAGAGAAGTCCTACATTCAAAATTAAACTGGATATGCAAAAAATGATATTTTATGTCATTGTTTAAGAATTTTAACTTTTTCATACAATTACAACTATAAGTGGTTCTCAAAAATCCATTTTCTTATTTTTCAAGGATAACTCTTTCTTGTGTAAAAAAAATAACCAACTATAATACCTCATGTTTATTTACACTACAATAGTAGCAATAGTGATGATTTACCTCTTACAAATATATTTTGAGTACTTATATTTTCAAAGCATGAAGTAAATATGTTGGATTAAATTATATAATGTGATAAAATTAAATCATTAAGTTATGAAACAGATAATTTTTATACCTTAGTTAAAAACATATTGATATTTAATTTGATACATTGCAATGACTAATAATAGAAATAAATTTTTTTGGAATTCCCAATTCTTTCGATAAAGAAATATGAAGTTTATCATTACTAATTTAATGTCATTATTCCTAATTATACTTAAACGCGAGAAATTAAATATACAGTGAAAACTTCAGTGAATACAGTGAATGGAATCGGAATGTAAACAATATTCTTATTGGTTTAAGATTTCCATGACGTCAGATACAACGTTTTAGCTACGTCACACTAAGACATGGTTGAGATCGCATTTGTCTAATATAAGACGGCGTCTCAATCGGATTGTCTACCGAGTTTGCGGCCCGCCTTAGACAACCAAGGTAAAATTATAAAACCCTCAGAAATTATAGAATACATAAATGTATTAAACACTAAAAAAGCCCCAGGACATGATTCTGTAACTAATAAAATGTTAAGGCAACTTCCTCTGAAAGTAATTTTCTTCTTAGTTAGATTGTTTAACAAATGTGTTGAATATAATTTTTTCCCCGATCATTGGAAACACGCTATAATCGCCCCAATTTTTAAAGGAGCAGGAAAGAATCCTAGAGACCCATCGGCGTATAGACCGATAAGTCTCCTGCCAACAATATCAAAAATATTCGAATATTGTATAAAAAATAGAATACAAAAACATATAGAGGAAAATAATATCTTAAACAACGAGCAATTTGGCTTCAGAAGCCTACATGCCACAACACACCAACTGCTCAGGGCAACAGAATTCATAACGGGCAATATCAGTGAAAATAATGAAGTTGCATCGTTATTTCTGGACGTCGCGAAGGCGTTTGACAAAGTTTGGATAGACGGTTTAGTCTACAAATTATTACAAAATAAATTTCCAAATAAAACTGTAAAGCTATTAAACAGTTATTTAAAAAATAGAACATACTCTGTCCGAGTAAAATATAAAACCTCCAATAAATTTCCCATTTTTAGTGGGGTCCCCCAGGGCTCTATCTTAGGCCCGATCCTATTCTGTATTTACCTAACAGATATACCTGACGGAGAGGGAGTCAGTAAATATATATTTGCGGACGATACTGCAATCATGTCTAATGGTATTAATAACGAGAGTGCTGCAAAGCCGCTAAGAGATTACATCCCCAAACTTGAGAAATGGCTCAAGAATTGGAAAATTGCCATTAATGCTGAAAAGTGTGTTGCTGTACTGTTCGGCAATAAAAGGAAAACAACAGCAGAATTATGCATTAATAACACAGCCATACCTTGGTCTAACAAGGTGAAATACTTAGGGGTGACCCTTGACAAAAGGATGACTTGGCTCCCACATATTACAGAACTAATCAAAAAAGCTAGGCAGACAGAAGCTATATTATACCCCTTAATATATAGGAATTCTAAATTATCTATCGACAATAAGTTATTGATTTACAAAAGCTTGATAAGACCAATTATTACATATGCTGCGTCTGTATGGGGATATGCCGCCTATAGGCATGTTGTAAGATTAACTTCTTATGAAAATAGGCTGATAAGGATGTTAGTTAACGCCCCAATATACTTCAGAAATGAAAACATCTTTAAGGAATTTAATATTGAGAACATTAGCAAATTTATCATTAGAATTGCAGAAAAGTTCTATAATAATCTAATCAATATCCCTAACCCACTAATAAACACTCAGCCCATTTATGATATAAACTGCACTGATAATAGAAGAAGGCCTAGGGCAATTCTCAGAAATAATTAAAATATGATATAAATCTTAATGATTAATATAATAAAGCTGGATCTTATAACTCTTATTTCATTCCCAAGAGGGAAAAATTTACTGCAACATAAATATTTTATTAAAATTTGTGTTTATTGACCAAAAAGAGGAGAATCTCACATCTGGATTCCCACGACTTCCTTCCTCCTTTGGAGGGGTAGGAAAGGGAAAGCAACACTCCCCGACCGCACCAGGAGAGAACTGTCAAGTCTCCCTCCTAATCTATCAAAGCAACCACCTCCAAAATTCCATTGACCTGATTATAGGCAAGCGAAATTTGCAGGAAACACTTTTAACTTAACAAGGACATATGTACTTGTATAGTGAATAAAGTAAAATATTAAGACAACATATATATAACACCAAAAAATGGAAGTTATAAACAAAACTCATGATTAATATCTTTCCAAAATGGAAAAAATCAAACACATATACTTAATATTTAAAAAATTTAAATAAAAATATTTAGAAAATATATAAATAATTTTATAATCACCACTACTATTGTTGCACCTAACCTTGTTATTTTTATACTTATTAATGAAATATTATTGTATTGTAATTATTGTATTGTAACTATGTAAGTTTACTTTCCAACTGTATCTATATTAATAATCACTATGTAAAACATCTAGATTGTATATAATACCACAAGTAAAACAAATGTAACCAGAAATATTGTAAAACAGGGAAACATCCTAATATGTAAATCGACTATTACACAAGATAAACTGTTCCAATACCAGGTTTTACCTGTAGTCTGTAAACCCCCTATGTAAATTTCCCTATTTTTTGATCAATAAAAAGTTGGTGTCCCCACGGGCGTGGACTTCTCCACGTCCCTCTCTCTCTCCCATCTTCTGCTTCTGCAAAAACGAAAGCATCAGTGAGATTTATTGGACATACGCCTTTTGAATGCCGATGTCCATACCAGAGAATACCGGTTCGATCCCCCCTTTAACATCCTATCCATATAAAATTTAAAATATTTAATATTAAAATTAAACTAAGAATATGACAAACATATTTAGATCAATTAAAAAATATAAATTATATTGGAGATTTGTGCCCCTGGCACTGGAGCTCAGGTCACCAAAGGCCCCCCCCTCGTCCATTGACCTTATTTAAATTATTCGTATTAAGACCAGAAAAACGAGAAGCTCTGGAGTATATTTAGTTATTTTTTACGCATATTTAATATGGATAAAATGTAAAACTTATATATTATATTAGACTGACAATAAAAATGATTATTTATAAATAAAAATTTAAAATATACTTTATGTAAAACTGTAATATTCTTACAGTCTGACCTTTTATTGTTTTTTACAAAAATTGAGGGAATAAAATGGGAAAGATCTTAAATTTTCTTTATGAAGTTGCAAGCATTAATTGTTCATTTTCAGACAGGAAGTTCCTGGAATCTTAAACTCTTATGAGGTCAAATGATTACTAATTTAGCATTTTAAAAATTAATTTTAAAATTAAGCATGAAGATCTTATAAACAAATCAAAATGAAAACAATTACTGGAACTAAGCATCTTCCAAAATAATTAAATTTATATTATGTAATTAGTATTAAAAACAATAAAAATAAATTTTCCGAAAGTGTAATTAAAATTTGTGATTCCAATTGCTAAAACTCACTTTTTAATTTGGATGAAAAATTTCTGAATTATATTGTTCTGCTTATTTTATGGTGTGTATTACAGTACATTTTTTATAGTAAGTAAGGAATAATAATTCCATTAAGTGGTTTATTATTTTATACACTAGAGAGAGTCACACTATTTTAATATGAAATATGTGATGTCTTAATATAAAAAAGAGCATTGTACTGTCTAAAATATAAAACATTTTAACTTGTTCCATTTGTAAAAAAATGCTTACGAAATAATCATTAACATAATTATTCAACCAATTTGAATAAAAGAAGAGCTTTTATAATTTGATAGACAAATTTGAATTGACAAATCAAAAACTGCCCCTGGTGCCACGCTGGGAACTTGCGTCGTCGCATCCTCCATTCACTACATTCAGCCTTAAAATATGGACTATACTGATAGGAATTATTTCATATTATTCATTTTTAAATATTTAAAAAAATTTTTTAAATTTTTATTGTAATTTAAATATAGGTGTATATCATCCATAAAGTATTTTTGCCAATCGTAATTTCACCAGAAAATTATTAAAAAATTACATCTATTTGGTATAAGAACAGTATGCAATAATATTTTTTATATTAGGTATTGAATAATATTTTTATACAGACATTATTCAATACATTTTTTAATAATTCTTATATCAAAGAAAAAATTTATTTAATAAAAATTACTTGAAATAAGAAAAACGGGAGCAAACATTCATGCATTTTCTCTGTAAGATTAACTGGAAAATTTACCATCTGCTAGTCTTCTCAAGCTACGTTTCCCTAGCGATACGATTTAATTCATATCATTAATTGCTGAAATCGCTCATAAGTTTTGATTAATTATTCAGTTATTTATTATGTAAAATAATTATGTGACTCTGGGGCATAATTCTTAGTTTTCTGTAAGGAAAATCAGCCTTATCTCCCACTATTTAATTGTGTGAATGACATTCTTCACATAACAACACTTAATAGTCTTTTCTTGAGGTGTCTGTAAAAAAATATATTTTAGAAAATAAGATACCTTAAACATAAGTCGTATACTTTGTTTTTGAAATCTGAGCCATTTTAGTTTAATGTTTGAAATTTCTTCGAATTTTAAATATTTTTTAGCTTTAATTATGTGATCAATTAAATGTCACGCACCCCAGAGAAATAAAATTAGATATAATTGAAAAAGAAGGTGGGGTTATGAAAGGGTAGTGGGATATAATGGTTCTACAAGAAAACCTCTTGAGAGCATTGCGAGCCAGAATAATGAACATAAGAAAAGATAAGTTGATTATATATTACAATCAAAGTCTAATATGCTTATAAAACATTCATGCTTATATACCGCTGGCCACAGACTATTCGTTGGCTTTTAAAGCGCAGGACGTCTAAAAATTTTACACTACAAAAAAAACGAAACATCTTTATATCAAAGAAGAGATTACAATATTTTTTAAGCTTAGCCGTCACTAAATAGGTTAGATCGTAATGTTTGCTCGCATGTCTGTGATAACTGAATTCGTATGTGCCATTTGGCCATGTTGCCATCTAAACATTCTACAGCTTTTAATGACAAAAGTGTGGCAATAGTTTGATAATTTTAAATATTTTATCGAGTTTTAAACATTAATTGTTTGATATAAGCAATCATATCTCTTGCACATTTCAGATCTCATGAACATGTACTGGTTTGTAATGGGAATCACAAATGTTCAAGAATATAAAACTAATTCAGAATTAGAAGAAATAGAATATGATCACTTTTTGATATGAATGGGAGAAATGAGAGATGTGAAGTCAGTTTACGTTGACTTGGTGAGAAGTTTACATAGTAGCAGAAAAGATGTTGAAAAACGACAGATTTCTATGACGAAAGTCATTTGAAAGGTAAATTTGAAACATCAATACAATATTCGAAGAATGGGTCAAATTAGGGATACTAAAGTAGAAGAGGCGAAATAAATTGACTGTCATTATCTTCCTGTTAAACCGGTCTTTAGAGCCAATTCCATAACACCTGTAAGATTAATTTTCAATCTTTCATACAGACAAAAGGGTTTTTTGTCATTTAATGAGTGTCTAACAAAAGGTCAAAATTTAATTAAATGGATACTTAGACTGCTTCTTGGTTTTAGACACGGAAAAAAATAAGGATTATTGGAGATAATAAAATTACTTCTTCAAAAATATATTCAAAGAAGTAGTCCTAATTATCACCCATTTTTATGGTTTAAAACGGGAAACAAGTGATAATAAGCGAGTTTCACCATTGCAAAGCAATTTTCAAACTCAACTGAATTCTATTTCTATGATGAGTAAGCACAAAGTTTCATCTAAACTAATTTGAATCTTCCCACAAAAAAGTAGTTATCAAATTAAAAATTTCTCTCTGTGTTGAAAAAATCGTGTCACTTCGGTCAGTTCGACAAAATAAGCATTTTATTGCAAACTCCACTAAATGTTAATGGCAAGTTCGAAAATAGAATTAAGAGGATGGAATCAAATAAAGCTTGAGTGATGAAAAATCTACAAAGGCCAAACTATTGAAAATTCTTGGTATTTTGTGGGACGAATTTTAAGTTACTTTATTTGTGGCATCTCTATTAATGATGTTAAAGATATTTCATTAATCAGTAAGAAAAAGAAACGTACTTCCAATTTCTCTGAGAAGCTTTGTTTGAATAAGCTCATTTGACATTTTATTCTTTGGCCACTTATACTTACAAAAAGCTGAGAATCTTGATTGAAGTGTGATGCTTGGTTTGTTTGTCTGTCGCTCAACGGTCATTTTTTGCACACGAGGGCTAATTAGACCGGGACTTACGGTTTAAAGTGGATTCCGAACCACTACAAACATCCATGCTCAAGGTGGGATTCGAACCCACGAACTGTTTAACCGAAGGCAAGAGCGCTAACCATTCGGCTGCCAGCTCGGCTTGAAGTGTGATGCAGAGCTACCACAAAGATACTAAAATAGAATTGCTGATGTGGGTTAAAAACTGTCTTAGTTGTCATCAATGAAGATTCCTACAGCAGTTTTGCTAGTAGAAAAGTAATTCTTCTACTCACCTACAATTGATGATGATTTACTGAGATACTATTCAAATGCTTTATATTTGAGAATACAAAATGACTGAACTTTAAAACGGAATGCGAGTAGTTTCTTTACAACAAATAAGTATACCAATCATTGAATTTTGTTTGTCTTATTGTAGATCGATTGATTTTATTTATAAAGAAAGATTACAAGGTTAAAATTTAAAAATATTATTATTGGATTGGTTTTTCAACAGCATTCTACTGAGTAAGAATATAAAGTTTGGAGTACTTTTGTAAATAACAGTTTTAGAAATTAGTAATATGTCAAACCATAAAAATTTTACCATGTATCACGTGCAGATAATTCAACTAATTTGTCAAGAAGAAGCTCTGTAATGAGACGTATTGAATCTAGATAATTGCAGGGTCATATTGATTGACACTCCCACTATCTAGATTGAATAATTTGATAAGAAGAGATAGCTGTTCCTTCTAATTTAACTACAAAAAAGGTGCTTTTAAAGACATACGATAAAGTAATTCCTTCCACCAATATTCGCGGTATATCATCATAAATCTTTTACTATTTATCGTAGTTTCAGAAGTTATTAAGAATCGCTATTTGCTTTATAAATTCACAAGAAATGCCCAGATGGAAGAAAAAGAAACTGAGTTAAAAATTTATGAGTAGATAAGAAACAAGGAATTTATCGTTAAGGTTATTCAACATGATTTTTCTCATGCGAGGATATTTAAAATTTGAAATCAATTATCATATCCAAAAACAGTGAGGCAATTTTAAGAGTTAAAATTATATTTATGGAAAGAAAAAAAAACCAATAAAATTTCATTTTTCCGATGTTCTTTCAGAACACTCATAAAACTGTGGAGAAGTTAATAACTTATAAACATCTTTCTACATCTCTTGATGAAATGCATGTATTGATATCAAACTAGAGAGACCTTTTGGATTTTAAAATGAAAAGCAAAGATTAAGAAATTTGGATGTCTCAGGTGCAGAAAACGTCAAAGCAAAATATTATTGATTGCGCGATATAATCTCCACAAAAAAGATTTAAAGATGCTCGAGATTTTTAAATTAATGGAATGGAATTAGCTAAGATATTAGTTCTAAGCGATTAAAGGGAAGTTTGAATTACACTTTTCACATATGTTGCTTTCAGAGCAATTATTTTAGGAATAATATTTTCTTTTCCAAATCATATAGGTTATTACTTGGAATTTGCAGATTTACTGCCAGTAGAAGACCGACGAAAATATGAAGTGACAGTAGAAGTAATTTCAACAGATCAAATAATCTGTTGAACTCAACTGATTATAATATCATCAAGATAGCAATGGCGTAATGCTCATATCTGGTGCCGAAGTAAGGATCTATTTTGCCTCCCCCATCGTAAATGAAATAGTAATATAATATACTGAATAAAATTGTGATCACAAAATAATGCAAATAACAGTAGAGAAAAGTATTTACTTTAAAATAATCTAGAATATAGATAATTTTAAAGCCTCAGATTATATTTTTAAATTTAAAATAATAAATATTAGCTAAAAAATCAAAACTAGAATTATATTTGGAAATATGTCAGTAGAATAGTACTTACGGTAGTTCATAATTAGTTAAAAAGGCATCATTTATTTAACACATTAATATAATACTTATAAAAAAAACATATAATTTGAGCAATGAAAGCATGTTAATATATTTTACAGATATAAGATTAACAACAACAATAATTATCTGAGATATTAATAATACTACATATTAATTCCTTGCCTTTGATGAAGCAATTTGATTGATAACTTAATCAGCGTCGATCACTCCAATTTTTTCTGGTTCTGTACTGAAAAATGAATCTAAGTCATTTAGGTGATCTCATCTCACTGACTGATTATAAACATAAAAAT
Source organism: Latrodectus hesperus (assembly GCA_037975125.1). Taxonomy (NCBI): domain Eukaryota; kingdom Metazoa; phylum Arthropoda; class Arachnida; order Araneae; family Theridiidae; genus Latrodectus; species Latrodectus hesperus. The sequence goes on from JAJQOW010000878.1 coordinate 58,855, forward strand.
TAGAGTTTTAATTTACTGAACGATCATTCAAAACTAGCAACTAATGTTGAAATAGTAAGAATTATTTTAAATGGGAGTCTCATATTTGAAAAAAAAAACATCTTCATTATTCAAGATTATGAAGGTAAAAGGCTTCTCAGTAGAGATTCATTGAGGCCCTTCATTGGATTACCTTTGAGGTAGAAGGCTGCTCAATGGTGATTTAATCTCTTGAAAAAATTTATCTACTCATATCTATTTTTTGTATAACAAAAATGAGAAATATTCTCAGAACAAATAGTGTAAATTTATAATATTACAAGTTTTATAAATTTACAAACTTTTCAAAACTGATACAAAGAATATTTTTTCAAGCTTTTCTTTGATTCAAATTAACGCAAGAATTACTGAGATTAAACTGTAGGTCCCCCTATCCAATTAGTCCTTATGCACGAAAAATGACTTGAGTGACATATAAACCAAACAAGCAATAACAGGTACTCAGACTGAAAAGTAAATTTTAACATTCATATCTCATAATTTTAACTTGAGAAGAATTTCACAGTCGGTTATTTTACCAACAAAAAATGTTTAGTTATTTTTAATGTTTAATAGGACTATTTCTTACGATGTTCAAATATATTTCCTTATTAAAATAAGAGCTTACATTTATCATGAATAATTTCGAATATATTGTTTTACGTAATAGAGTATATTTTTGTTTTTCATTCAACAAATTTATAATATTCACAGATATATTTAATTTTTATACCTTTTCATAGCGCAAAATCATAATTATGCTTTATTTTATTATTTTTCTCTGGAATTTTATTAAATTAAAAAATGATTTCATTATACAAATGAAATAATTAAGTAATAATTTTCAAGGCACATTTTATATGTGTTTAAACATATGAAAAACATTTAATGTATTTGATCTTTAACACTCATAGAAAAATATTTTAAACATAAAGTTAAATTACAAGTCAAATGAAAATTATTTCCGTAAATACTAAAACTTTAATTTGAAATTCTAATAATTAATTTTAAATGAAATGAGTAATTTGAATTTAAATTTCAAAATTATATTAACTCTATATTAGCTGCGAAGCTGGATCATGTTTTTGTTTATATTGGGTGTCCAGCAACATGAAATAAAATTAGGAAGAATGGAATAAGAAGGCGGAGTTATGAAAAAGGAAAGGTAGGAGGGTACTACTGGAAGATCTGCTCATTCCATTGCGAGCCAGAATAACAGACAAGGAAAGATAGGCTATAGATATATTGCAATCAAAGGCTAATATTATTTCTAAATTTATACGTCTAAAATGCTTATAAAAGATTCATGTACTTATATACGACAGCAACAGACTATTCGTGGAATTAAAAAGAAAAAATATATATCTTTTTGTCTACCAGTATCTGCATCAAAGCAAATTTTACAATTATATGTGTGAGGATTAACCCCATCTACATTGGTTAGATGGTGGTATTTGCTGGCATGTCTGTGATATCAAATCTCATCTGTGATATTTGGCGGTATTACCTCTAGCCAAATACACTTTTTAATGACAATTAATTAACAATATTTCTAAATTTTTATTGACTTCTCTTTTGTTGTTTGATACAAGCAATTATGTCTCTTTCATTTTTCAGATCTCTTGCACGTGTAGTTCATTGTGCAGGAATTGCACATGTTAAGAAATGTAAAATTAATTCAGATTTATAAGAAGCAGAACGGGATCATTGTTTGATATGAATGAAAGATAAAGAGAGAAATCAAGTCAGTTTACCTTGGTTTAGTGAGAAAAAAGAGTTACGAAATAGCCAAGAAGATTCCATGAAAAAGGTTATGCTGTAAGATAAATTTGAAATATAAAAGGCATAGATCGAAGAAATGTTTGAACCTTAGATAATAGAAAAAGTACCAGGTGAGAAATAAATTGACTGCCATTATCTTCCTCTTAAATCGGTCGTTAAAATCAATTCCATATCACCTGTAATATTAAATTTCAAACTTTCATACAGACAAAAGGATTGCTTGTGTGTCACTTTATGAGTGTTTGGCTAAAAGTCAAAATTTTACTGAAAGGATACGTGGACTGCTTCTTGATTTTATACCAGTAAAAAATAAAGATTGCCGCAGATATAAAAACAGTTTCTACAAATAGGTATCCAAATAAGTAATTGTGATTATAAAAGATTCCTGTGGTTGAAAGTGCTAAGCAAGATGTAATAAGCTAATTTCACTATTCCCAAGCAATTTTCAGATAAAATTGAATTCTTTTTCTTTGATGAGTAAGGACTAAGTTTATCTCTAAATTAGTTTGAATCTTCATTGAATGAAAGGCGAAGTTGATAATTTATCAGCTACTTCCATATCTGAAATCTAGTAAAAAAATCAAAACTAGAATTGGATTCAGAAATGTATCGTTATCGGATACGGTAAATTAGAATTCGTTAAAAGGATATCATTTATTTTACACATTAATATGATACTTTAAAAAAACAATTTGTGCAATGAAATTATGTTAATATATTTTACAGATATAAGATTGACAATAACAATAATAATTTAAGATATTAATTGTACTACATTTTAATTCCTTGCGTTTGATGAAGCAATTTGATCGATAACTTAATCAGCGTCGATCATTCCAAATTTTTCTGGTTCTACACTTAATGATGCTAAATCACTTAGGCGATTTTATCTAACTGGTTGATCATAAACGTCAGGACTAGTTTTAATTTACTGAACGAGTATTCCAAAAACTAGCAACTGATGTTGAAATAGTAAAAATTATTTGAAGTAGGACTCTCATATTTGAAAAAACATCTTCAATATACGAGATTATAAGGACACAACGGATTTTAAGATATAATTTCTTTAAATACTAATATATTTTTAAAATATAATAAGAAATATTCTCATAACAAATAGTGTAAATTTACAGCATTGCAAGTAATACAAATTTACAAATTATCAAAACTGAAACGTCGAATACTGTTTTCATGCTCTTCATTGATTTAAATTATTAGCAGGAATTATAGACATTAAACTGTAAATCTCGGTTTAACTAGCTTTTATGGCCAAAAATGACTTGGAGACAAGTAATTTAAGAAAGGAAATACAGGTACTCAGTAAGAAAATGAAATTTTAACATTCATATCTCAACATTTAGCATTGAGAAAAATTTCTCAATTGGTTATTTTAACAACGAAAAATGCCTAGTTATTTTTAATGTTTAATAGGTCCATTTCTTTAAGCCCGGTGGTTTAGTGGCAGCGTATCACATTCCCATGACACAGGTCCGAGGTTCGATCCTCGGGTTGGGAAAGGTTTACTCAGCCTTTAATCCCTTCAGTGTGTCAATTAACTGAGTACCAAGCAGGCTTGGGAACTAAACACTGGGGGTCTTACGTTAGGCTGACCACCTAACTGCGACATATGCTTCGCATCCCAGGGAACTCAGTCATGAAAATAGTTATGGGCACTGTAAGCCTTGGCCCACATGGGCAGTCGTGCCATGGAGTTTAGTTTAGTTTAGGTCCATTTATTACGCTGATAAAATATGTTTTTTAAAAATAAGAGCTTAGCTCTTTTATTTCGTAATTAAGATCCTAACAAAACTTTCTCCTCATCAAACGAATAAATTTTCCAACAAAATTTTATCTTTTGAATAAAATTATACTAGTTGCAATAAACTAAAATTTTTGAGTTACAAGCGATATTTGAGGAGAAATGATATTCTTACCGTGTAAATGATAACAATCAGCACGGATTTTCTCAAGAATAGAACCAAAACCATCTGTATAATTAATAAATGAGAATATTTTTTTTAATTATTTTAGTTTACTTTTTAATTAAACAATAATTCTTTAGAATTTGGAATATCAAGACATAGATACTCGCAAACTTAAAAAATAATAATAATAATAAAATAAAACATTTTTAAAATAAATCTAAATAATATAAATTTAGATGCATATTCTATGACACTTATAACACCTGATTTGATTTTATCATACTTTCCATTCTATTAAATTTCAAGCAATATTTAGTCACTACTTAAACTGATAAATAATGATCATTCTTAATTAAAATAAATTATGAGGTAGAATTTGTGAATTATTTTATAATTTAAGTTATATGTGGATATCATGTATTTAAAATCATATCTACTTCTAAAGGATTTTTTAACTTCATATTAAAGTTTAATGTACTGACATAATGTAAATATTAATTATTTCCTCAAGTATGTTGAATAATTACAGCTACCATTATTATTTATTTCATATAAGTAAAATTTGAAATGAAAAAATACTCAAACTCCAATAATTATATAAGGTTAAAAATAATTAATTCGTGTAATTAAATAGGGAATATTTATAATAATTGCCAAAACAATTGAAAATTTTTCAAATTAGAGAAATAGAGTGACAGAAATTTCAGGTATTTTCCTTTTGTTACACCCAAGAATTTAATTGTACTTTCGTATATTCCAAGCAAAATATCTAAATTACAAGATAGTTCAAATTTAAAGCAAAAATTTGCTAATACGACTGTTCCTTGCCAATATTGATGTATTTCAAAGCGTGTGAAACATCCTGTAAAATTATCTGCTATCATAAACAGATTAATGCACTTTACAAGCTTTCAAAGAAAACAAATTAGCTACCAGTTTTTAAGTACATTTTATTTTCGTACGATATGTATATTGAACAACCATAACAGACTACTGGTCAAGCAGGAGACGCCGCTGAGCGTGGCAGTGTAGTCCGTTCGAAAGAATGGCAATCGTGTAGATGCATAATAACAGCACAATAATCTATGATAACACAGGATAGGAGCAATGAATCACTGAGTTATATGCAAACCATCAGAAACTTTCACCGGGATACACGTGATGTGATGTCTTCTGCTTGACCTTTTGCAAATTGTAAGTGTCGTTAGATTTTATAAAAATTAATCGAAACAAGACCGGAAAATGATAAACTCTTGAGTATATTTAATTATTTTACATATGCTATAAGTATGGATAAACAGGTAAAACTTTCTCTGTATATGTATATTAGTGAAAAATATTAAAAGTAAAATTTATTATTAAAATTTTTTATTTATTAATTAAATTTAAAATTTCTTTGTTTTACATATATATTAAATTATAATGTGTAAAAATTAAAATTGTTGCTTTGTATACATAGAAACAAATATTCTTTAAAATTTCAAAATATTTTCATGTAATATGCATTAATAGTGACAAATATATTTCCCATGAAAAAATATAGTAATTAAATTAAATATTTTCTGTTCCATTTACGAGAGTCTGCGCAATTTCTATGGATTACTGGAAGTTTTCTCCGTAACAGTTTTAACGTCACACATTTCTAAAGTGATCTTCTACATATTCAACGCAATTGGGAATGTGGAGACATCCGTGTTGGCTATATTAAATTTTTTGGCATATTTGATATTAGGTGAGGCCGGCCTTATTAAGCTTCGATAATGATGCGAATTCTGAGAATATATTGAATTTCATAGTCTTCTATAGCTTAAACTGAATTCGATAGATTGACAAAGAATACTTGCACAATAATCTATGTTAACACAGAATGGAATCACTGGGTTATATGTAAACAACAAAAACATTCACCGGGATACACCGTGAAGTGATGTCTTCTGCTTGACCTTTTGCAAATTTTAAGTGTTATTAGATTTTATAAAAATCCAAATCAGATGAATTTCTTGAGCATCGTCAATCAGAATTCAGCGAAGAACGTAACTGGAGTCTAATGTCGATAATGACTCTGAGAAACAATCCATTCCCTCGCAGGTCAGGTAGAAGTCCTCGCAGGATAATTTGAGCAACCAAGGCCTTGGAATAAATGCTTAAGAGCTGATAAGAATTGGTCCTAGGAGTCCCAAGGGATCAATTAGTGTCGAAATCTGTCAAAAGACAGATCTGTTGGTAATTTCACGAGAAGAACGATCAGTTGCAAAGTGATCTTGCCTGGAATTGCCAACTTAACCAAAAATCTTTGTAGTTTCATTTGATAATCTGTTGAACGACACCTCTTCCCTCCTGATCTTGACTGATTGAAGAAGGAAGGGTTGTGATTCTGTACTACTTTTAAGTATCTGTGGACAGATGTCATTTTACCAATACCCACCATTAGGCTAAGAGCCAAAATAATTACCACGATAAGCAGAGCTGCAAATATTAAATTTTAATGCAGTTAAAGGAATGCTAGCTATTAGTTTAAATACCTAAAGTATTTCGTTCTATAAATAAATAAGAAACTAATAACATGCCAATAATTAAGCTAGCTTAAAAGTAGTAAGTTTTATTTATTGATACTAAATATATAATAATTACATAACATAAATTAAGTTTAAAATTTGAGAATAGATAAAGATATTCCAATTAAATAATTCATTACTAAGAAAAATAAGTAAAATTATAATACCGATGAACATAAAAGTTTCCAACCAAAATCATCAGACACCAGAGTTTGATTGGATCTTGGATCTAATATGTTTTACGAAGTGTCGGCCTGCATAGCAGGCACTTTACTTCTTCATCTGTAATAGCTCCATGAGGAGAAAAAAACATGTCTTTACTCACGGAGAGCGCTAGCCTGACTGCGTGTAATAGAGTTTGATTTTCTGAAACCAGTGTTTTTAAAACACCTGGGATAAGCCCCCTTTGACGAACTGGCATGCGTATACAGTAAGTTAATAATTTAATCATGAAATTCGAAATGCCAGATCGGCAAAGTAAAATTTTAAGTGTGTTTGTAATAAATGGTATAGGAGTATGCCAGTAAGGCATAGCAGAAAATAAAGTTGAAAATAATGCACTAGTATTTTAAATGTATGATAAATATGGTGATAAGAAAATTAAATAGAACCGTACTAAGTTTTTAATTCCGTACTAATTAAGTAACTTAATACCGTACTAATTTAAGTTTTTCCTAGGGTAACAATGCCCCCCCCCCTCTTATCACCATCAACTCTAGATTTACAAGAAATTACTAACTCCAGTATCTGATTACAAAATAATTCCATTGAAGATAACATATCCAAATTTTATAATTTAACATTATAAACATGTGCAACATTTTACACTTAGTTCAATTAAACATATCACATAAACATCTGTTAATTCATTAAGTTTACAAATTTATACAATATTCACATTTCCCTTGAAAAAAGTTCATAAACAGCATGTTATACAAAACAATTATTCACAACTATGGCTGTGTGTTGCGTATTTGATTAAAATAATACATTATAGTAAATAATATGCATTCACACAATACATAAACATTCACACACGGGGCCCCGATACACAACATACAATGTACTCAAAATAATGCACACACACAATATTTTTATTTCAATTCAAATCAACTAAAATATTCCTAATAAATTAAAATTACAAAATGCAAAAAAAATCAACTTTGTTGTTTAATGATCGATAAAAAAATACATGAATATATATCTTTCAATCATTTCTTAAAGATATTTGAAATGAACTTCTGCAGTTCAAATTTTGTTAGTGGCTTGGTGAAAGCGTCAGCTAAGTTTAATTTACTTCGTACAAAACTGAGTTTAAATTTTTGTGTATTATACATATCGCGAACGAAAAATAACTTCACATCTATATGTTTTGACCGATAGTTTTCAATTGGAGATTTTATAAAATCTATAGCAGCTTGATTATCCACAAACAAAATTGGGATTTCTGGTCCACTTGTTACAATACCTTTATCATGACACTCATTTAGTATACCACTGAGCCAAACTATTTCTTTAGCAGCCTCGGTCATAGCAACAAACTCTGCTTCCATAGTTGATAAGGTGACACTTTTCTCTTTAAATGTACGCCAACTTATGGGAGAATTTCCTAGTAAAACGAGTTGACCTCCTAGAGACGTTCTGTCATCTCGGTTTGCAGCGAAATCAGCATCTGAATAAACTCTAATTTGGAATTGTTTACAAGAAAGTTTTAAGCAAAAATCTTCCGTGTTGATAACATAACCTAAAAGTCTTAATAAACCATCCCAATGATTCCTCCCTGGGTTTGACTGAAATTGGCTGAATATATTAACAGCATAAGCGATGTCAGGGCGAGTTCTATTAGCCAAAAAGGATAGACAGCCTAATGCACTTCTATAGGGGTATTTCAGCATTTCTCTTTCTTCCTCCACTGTAGAGGGACAGGAAGTTTTAGAATAAATTGAACCTTTAGATATGGGTAGTGATGAAATTGGTATTTTAAATCGTTGGAAACGCTCACATACGTCTTTAAAGTATGAGCGTTGATGAATCAAGACACTACCATTTTCCTCACCAAACTCTACGCCTAAAAGGGTACGAGTCTTACCTAGTACTTTTATGTCAAAATGGTTTTTCAAATTATTAATAGTTTTATAGATTGTCCTTTGGTCTCTGCCAAATATAACAAAGTTATCAACATACAATATCAAAATTAAGTAATCTCCTAATAAGCACAGTTACCCCACTGAAATTTACAAAAACCCATTTTTAACAAAACATTATGGATTTCATAGAACCATTGTCGACCACTTTGTCGTAATCCATATATAGCTCGATCTAAACGACAGAATTTTCTCTTTTGACTAGTTTCTTCAAAACCTGGAGGCTGTGTCATATAAATTCGCTCTTCCAAAGGGGCATAAAGGTAAGCTCCTGTTATATCACATTGAAGGTGGTACCAACCTTTACTTGATACGAGTAACGAAAAGAAAAATCTGATTAAACTAAAGTTGACCACAGGGGAAAAGTTTCATCATATGAGATACCCTTCTCCTGTTTATAACCCTGTGCTACTAGTCGAGATTTAAATCTTACAATTTTTCCTGTATCATCTCTTTTTACGGTGAATACCCACCTACATGCAATAGGTGTGGTATTTTCTGGTAAGTCTTCCAAATGCCACACTCCCCGGTTCTTCATGATACAGAGTTTTTCTTTCATAGCATTTAACCACTCGTCCTTATATTCCGATTCAATTGCCTGCTTATAAGTCTTTGGTATAGGAATGCGATCTAGTCAGCTAGATATGCTAAGATTATTGGTGGTCCCATTATCTTTATTATCTGTTAAAACTGCATCACGACTGCTCAAAACAAGACCTTGTGTCCGATTTGTTCCTTTAAAATCAAATAAATTAGGATTGAAAACAATATTATTTTTACTGCAGTATTTTGCAACATCATTCAGGGATCTTAACCTTTCCTTATTGCCTTCTTAATAATAATAGACATCTGTACGCGATCTATCTTTCCTCTGAATAGCCTTTCTTTCCCAGTTTAGTAATCTAGGTTCTTTTATAGGGCTAGGAATATCGTCTATGGAGACTTCAGGATCACTGTCGTCACTTTCAGAATCACGAGGTACAATGTGGTATCCGATATCATCGTCACTTCCCACTTCATACTCATTAGAGACATTCGAAATCCTGTTACTAGGGCCCAGCACTGCTCCACTTAAAGTGTCTTTGTACACAATTTTCTCATTAAAAGAAACATTAATAGTTTCAATTATTTTGTTTGTTTCTGGCATCCAAATCCGGTATCCTTTTGTACGAAATGCGTAACCAACGAGGAAACCTTTTCGGGCTCTGATATCTAGCTTTTTTCTATGTTGTCGGGGTACACCTATATATGCTACAGTACCAAAAGGCTTTAAGTGTTTGACAGAGGGTCTGGACCCTGAGAATAATTCGCAAGGCGTCTTGTTCAGCTTATTGTGGCACACTCTATTCCAAGTAGATGTAAAATATAGCATGACTTCAGGCCAAAAACACTTAGGAAGACCAGATTCCTGCAGAACTGATCTAGCACCACTTGCGACAGTTTGTTATATCTTTCACTAACACCGTTTTGTTCCGGGGTGAATATATTCGTTAATTCATGAGCGATCCCTTTTTCAGCAAAATAATTTTGTATCTGTCTATTCACAAATTCTGTCCCATTATCTGTTCTACATGCCTTAACCTTTTTATTTAAAATATTTTCAACTCAGATAATATATGTTTTAATTATACCAAAAACCTCAGATTTCTCAGACATAGGAAATAATGAAACTTTACGTGAATAATCATCAATTATGGTAATAAAATACCTTTCTCCCATTCTTCCTTTGACAGATTGAGGACCCCAAACATCAGCATATAATAGCTCTAACGGAGCCTTGGATCTCACTTCTCTCAGAGACCTAAATGAAACTCTTCGATATTTACTAATTTTACATGGTTCGCAAAAGAAAAAGACTGTCTTATCGCTTAAGAGTGGTAAGCCAATCACTCCCCCTTTCCTACTGGTATGTGAAATAGTGGACGTGCTGATATGTCCAAAACGTCTATGCCATAGTTTAAGAGCTTTGCTATCTTTTAAGTTAGTTGTAAATGAAACATTTTTGTCAGTTTTAACTATACGGGGTGAAACTTGGTAAATACCTTCTTTTAATATGGCCTTAAAAACCGTTTTCCCCCTTTTTCTGAGACTTTCACTGCACCGTTACCGCCATGATACACAAAACCCTGAATATCTAGTTTTGGACCTGAAATAAGATTTCTCCGTAAATTTGGAGAATACATTACATCATTTAATGTATACTTTTGTAAACCAAATAACAATTTAACAGTTCCTTTTCCCTCAATAGGAAAGTCAACACCGTCAATGGCAACTGATATCTTTTCATTGATTAAGGGTACAAAACTAATGAAGAGGTCTCTTTCTTTACAAAAGTGATGTGAAGCTGCTGTATCAAAAACCCAATTCACTCTTTCTTTAGTTTGATTAAATAAACTTGTATTAGAAAAGTTTGACTTACATGGCGAATGTCCGTCTTTGTTTGTCGAAGTGATGTTTCTAGATACAGTACCACGTTTATGTTTGTCCTTACACCAGGGGATTGTTTGTTTTGTTTGTCGCTCAACGGTCATTTTTTGCACACGAGGGCTAATTAGACCGGGACTTATGGTTTAAAGTGGATTCCGAACCACTACAAACATCCATACCCAATGTGGGATTCGAACCCACGAACTGTTGAACCGAATGCAAGAGCGCTAACTTACACCAGGGGAAACGAGGTTGATTTTGATAAGTGGAATTTGAACTACGTGACTGGTTCCTTTCTGCCACAAAGTCAGATCTGGGTTCTCTGTACGGACCTTTGGACTCTGAATTGAAACGTCTGGTTTGGCTCCTACATTCTGGACTAGAGCATCTGGAATGGCTCCTGTATTTTCGTCTAAAACATCTGGATACTTTCAGTGATTGTACTTTAAGAGGACATGAATTTCTATAATGCCCAGGCTCTTGACAACCATAACAGAGAATTTGTTTCTTCACAGACGTTACTGCACTAGCCTGCGTTAGAGAGTCTTTTTCTCGTAACTGAAGACGAACCTCTTCTGCATTCAGGGCGTCTGTGATAGCTTTGTAGTTAAAGTTTTCATCCGGCCAACCAAGAATAACTTGCTTTATTCTGTCGAAATGCATAGGAAGATATCTCAGAAGTTGAAAACTAGCATATTTTTCATTAAAAGTAGGATCTATAGTTTTCATTCTGTTGTAGACTTTTAATAATCTTGTTGAAAACATGAGAATACTTTCCTCAAGTAACATTTTAGTATCACATAATTCTGAAAATATAGTCATGCGATTTGCTCTGGTATCTGGGTGGAAGTATTTCAACAATGTTTCCCAAGCAACTACTGGATCTCCTATTCCATCTATTATACGTCGATGATCTTCATCAATATTCAAATATATCAGAGATAAAGCAATGTTTTTGTTTTTGTTGAATTCTTTAAGACTTTTGAGATACGCAGTATCATTCAAATCTTCGAATGAACCAGTTTCAGTTTTTAATATCGGTGGAATGGGAGCTTTTTCAGCTCCTTTTACAACCTCCCACACATTTCTCTCCATCAGAATGAACTTTATGACTGAAGTCCATGTCTCATAGTTTTGGTTGCTTAACTTATTTATTGCGTAAGTAGCCATGGCAAGAAAAATTAACAAAATCACAATTTTTTTTTTTGAGAAAAAGATTAAATTTATAAAATTTGATTATTATTTTTTTTAAATTGGAAAATTTATATCAATATAGCCCCCCCCATCTTAAATAATCTAATACATTTTAAGATGGGTAAAAATTCAATTGAAGTATTTTAACTGACTAATTATCCCGAGATAAATTTCAAGATATTTGATGCGTAACCCAGGCCCATAACCTATTTGTCAGTCTGTACTACTTTTAAGTATCTGTGGGCAGATGTCATTTTACCAATACCCACCATTAGGCTAAGTGCCAAAATAATTACCACGATAAGCAGAGCTGCAAATATTAAATTTTAATGCAGTTAAAGGAATGCTAGCTATTAGTTTAAATACCTAAAGTATTTCGTTCTATAAATAAATAAGAAACTAATAACATGCCAATAATTAAGCTAGCTTAAAAGTAGTAAGTTTTATTTATTGATACTAAATATATAATAATTACATAACATAAATTAAGTTTAAAATTTGAGAATAGATAAAGATATTCCAATTAAATAATTCATTACTAAGAAAAATAAGTAAAATTATAATACCGATGAACATAAAAGTTTCCAACCAAAACCATCAGACACCAGAGTTTGATTTTCTGAAACCAGTGTTTTTAAAACACCTGGGATACGCCCCCTTTGACGAACTGGCATGCGTATACAGTAAGTTAATAATTTAATCATGAAATTCGAAATGCCAGATCGGCAAAGTAAAATTTTAAGTGTGTTTGTAATAAATGGTATAGGAGTATGCCGGTAAGGCATAGCAGAAAATAAAGTTGAAAATAATGCACAAGTATTTTAAATGTATGATAAATATGGTGATAAGAAAATTAAATAGAACCGTACTAGACTAAAACTTAAAAGCACTGAATATATGAATTTAAGTTTGTACTAGGGTAACAAGGGTTCATTTGATCTCCACTTGTGAAGCTCCATACCACCAGCTCTTTACATATTAAAAAGCTGTACCTGAAGATCTTGCATCTTCTAAATAATCAGCACCAGTCAGAATATCATTAGAATTTTCGCGGGGACTGCATTACAGCCTTCAACTAAATCCATACGCCATCCATAATCCTCAAATCTGATAGCTTAACGGAAAAGTCAAGTAGTTTTGCGCAAGCGAGGAATCACCTTGTAGCGTATTATGTCTTCAAGAAACGTAATTGAGATTATCTACCAATGAATCCAAACAAAACAGCTCGACCAGACATTATCAGAAATAGAACTTTAAAAATTTGTACTGAAGGCAATCGCTTTCCTCAACAAAATATTTAACAGATCCCTCACCTCAAATTACTTTTCAAAGGTGTGGAGAACGGCATCCCAAAATTCGCAATAGACAAAATTTCCAGCAATATAACGACTGCTTTTCTTGTTTAGCATGGTTTTATAATTTATTCAAAGGATTTTGGTTACAAAAATGATTACATTTTCCAAAGATCACATTTTACTTGCTGAACAATTTGGGTTTTATCATAAATATATAACAGTATATCAACTCCGTTGAGTAGTTAATACAATTGTAGAAAAATTCAGTAACAACTATAAAACTATTTGGATGTTTTTTGATATAATAAGGGTTTTGACAAGATATGGCATAAAGGCCTTATCTTAGAGTTAATCAACATCATATCCAAAAATTATATCATTAATATTCTAAGGCATTACCAGAGCGACTGCAAATTTATTATGCAAATAAATGATGAGTTTTCCCAGCTTAGGTCGATTCCTATAGGAGAATCTGATGAAGTGCGTTTGCAATAATGTTGTGCCATATTTATATATTACTGACAATTCAAAATCCTGCGATGTCATGGTTTACTAAAATATATTCAAAATATCTTGTTTCAGCTCTACATTCATTTTTCAATTTAATTTGAAATGCATTTTTTCCAGTTTAAAATGTATTCCAAGAATTAAATCAGCGGCCAGAATTTGTTTGTCATTTCTGAAGAAGTATTATGGCGTAGTTTTTCCTTTTTGGACCTTGCACCAAAAAACCCAACCAACCAACTGAAGAAGTAATAAATTTTTAATATTCTTCACAATATTTTTTCTTATTTACACAGGAACTTTTTGAAAATTGTTAATTAAAAGTAACTTAAATTTTATTTCTAAAACTATGTGAAATAAAATGACATAACTTCATGTATCGGTTCCAGTTTGATGTGACAGTATTTTACAGATTGATTAAAATAAAAATTATTTTAAAACCTTTACCAACATAAATATGAATGAGTTATTTGATAATAAAATTAAAAGCTAATAAAATGTATAATGTGTATATTGTAATCACTATTTGAGAGGTACTAACCTAAATATTTAAAACTAAAATTAAACTAAATAAACATTAGCTATTCCAAAAAATTATTTTTTTGCCCAAGTTTGTTGATTGACCTAAGAAAATAACTGTTCCGATATTTTGGAATGGAATTTGTGAAAATAATAGGGTATTTAATATTTCATTGTTTGAATGTTTAATATCACAAAGTAAAATTACAACAAATCTCGAATTTAAAGGAAAGAACCTATCTAATAATACATACATTATTTAAAAAAGTTTATTTCAAAAACAGTGATACATCTTGTGAAATTTCCTGTTGTGATAATTGAATTTATTAAGGTACGGAAAACGATCTTTTTTGAAAACTATTTGGCTACCAGTTTCTAAATATATTTTTATACTGTAAATATAAATAATGGATAACTCATATTCACCATCGCTCAAGCGGCGGAAGTATGTGTGCTTTACTTTGTCGTCCGCTTTGTTGATGTATGACGTAGTTATATAGCAGGCTGCAGTGATTAATATGTTATTTCACTGGTATTCAAAAACAAATTTTCATCGTGGTACATGATTAGTAAAGTCTTCTGTTTGACCTATGTGAATGTGCTATTACATATTTTATAACCGACTCAGCGTCTCAGAATATTTTATGAATCTGCGAAAAGTATTCACTCCTCAAAACCAGATGTACTTTTTCGTTCCTTACTTACTTCTCTTGAACTGGTCAAAAATCGTCGGTCATTTCTTCACTCACTATGGGAAAATTTCTTAACCCCCCCCCTTTCCGAAAACTGTCACAGCAAAGAATTTGGGAGGGGGATGTCACTTTACTACCTACCCTATGTTGGGTTGCACATATTTAGCAGTTTACTAGAATGAATTACACATCCAAACAAAAGTGGATAAACATAAAAAAATATACCTCACATTTTTTGTATTATTTTTAGAAAGTAAAAATAATAAATAACTATTTATAGTGTAATTTAAAATAAAGGAATTTTCCAGTGTTTTCATGTTAACTTAGTGAATAATATGAAGTACAAAGGATAACAATTACCCTTAAATCATTGTTATGGACTTTTTATGCGGTGTTTGATTACTAAATGTAATTTTTTTGCTTATTTAAAGTTGTAAGATTGAAACTTATTAGCTAAATTACTTTTTCTCAACTCGAAACTGATTAATCTTAGATAAAATATCACTTGTCATATATTTTGAAGAAAAAGTGAAAGAAAATTAATTTTATTGGTTAATCTGTTTTACCTAATTTCAGTGCATTTACTGAGTAGTTAAACTGTTATGGTCAATGTATTCCAACTTAAATAGATGATTTGTTTATACGAGTTTATTACTTGAATTATTTTTCTATATTTTCCCAGCGTATGTGAACTGATATTTAGATATAATTTAAAATAAAAAGTAAAATAATCTTCTTTACTTAATTTCGCTCAAAAGTGCATAAAAGAAATGATTAAATTATAATTACACTACTGGCCATTAAAATTGCTACACCAAGAAGGAATGCAAATAACAGAACGATATTTATTGGTCACATACATTATAGTGGAAAGAACAAGTGATTAGATTTACAAGAAATTAGGATGTATAGATCTTCAGAAATCAGTACCCAGAGCAGCCACCTCGGGCTGCAATAACAGCATTTATCCGCCTAGGCCTGGAGTCAAACAGAGATTGTATGGCTTGTACGGGGATCTCAGTCCATGCAGCTTCAACACTATACCACAGTTCATCGACAGTAGTGGATGGTGAGTCATTGCGTGCAAATCGCTCGGCAGACCACACTTTCTCAATTGGTGACAGATCAGGAGAACGTGCTGGCCAGGGTAACAGTCGAACCTGTTCTGTATCAAGGAAGTTCAGAACAGTACGGGCAGCATGCGGTCGTGCATTATCCTGTTGAAACAAAGCATTAGGGAGGCCTCGAAGATAGGGCAGAGCCACGGGCCTTAACACATCGGAAATGTAACGGTTGCTGTTCAAAGTGCCGGTAATGCGAACAAGAGGTGATCGAGCCGTGTATCCAATGGCACCCCATACCATCACTCCAGCAGATGGGCCAGTATGGCGATGTCCAATGCAAGCTGGCAATGCGCGTTCTCCACGATGCCTCCAAACACGGATGCGGCCATCATGGTCCTGTATACAGAACCGAGTTTCATCTGTAAAGATGACGTGATGCCATTCCCGAGTCCAGATTCGTCGCTGATCACACCATTGAAGGCGCACTTGTCTGTGACGCAGCGTCAATGGTAACCGAAGCCATGGTCGCCGTTCAGAAAATCCATGCTGCTGCAAACGTCGTCTAACTGTTCGAGCAGAAACTTGTTGCCTTGCAAATGACTCCATTTCTCGACTCAGGGTTCGTGATGTGGCTGTACGATCCCTTGTGACCATGTGGATAAGATGTCTGTCTTCTCTGCTGTTAGTGATGGGGGTCGCTGAGATCCTGCATGACGTTCCGTATGATTGTCCTGAACCCATCGATTCCATATTCTACTAACAGTCATGGGGTCTCGACCGACGGGAGCAGCAATATTGCGGTACGATAAACCACAATCCCAATAGGCTATAATCCTTCCTCGATCAAAGTCAGACACGTGCTGATAGGCATTTCTTCTTCTTACACGAGGGATTACAACAACTTTCTTTGCCGAAAACAACGTTGAAACGGAAATTGAGTATGAGAAAACTGTTGTCAAACCTCTGGTTTTATACACATTGTAGTTGTTGCTACTGTCGCCTGCTTTGTATGAATGCGCTGAAATTCTAATCATTTGCATATCACAGCAAGTTCTACCTGTCATGCAAATTTCACGTGTGTGGTGTGCCGCTTTCCTGGTGTAGCAATTTTAATGGCCAGTAGTGTAGTTACTTTCTCTTTGTGTATGTGTGTGGACTTGTGATTCAATTCCCTTAAAATAATATGTAGCAACTAATAATATCTTATAAGAACAGAGTCTCGAATTCAAAGGGACTTTGTATAGGAGAATATAGTCCCTTAATTAAAAATATGAATCTTAATAGAGAATTCTAAATTTTCTTTTCGTATTTATTCTTTTTTTAACTGATAAGATACTTATTTTACTATTGTTCTTAAAAATATTCCAATTATATTTTTATGAAAAATTTTCTTTCCTTTAAATAAGAAATTATTTACGTTTTAAATCTGAAATCCTTTTTTATGCTTATATTCTTTTTAGAATTTTCTTTTATTAGATTTTAAATTTGCAGTTTAGAAATTTTAAACATCAAAAGTTGACTGAAAAGTGCTTATTTATAGATTTACTTAGGATTTTTATTGACTTAAATTTCCACATTGTTCTCAAAAGAAAATGTGTTCGGTTATGAAAGTTTTTTTTATTGAAAATAAAAAATTAGCAGTTTTGTACAGTACAATTGAAATAGTGAAAATTTTATATAATTTTTTGAACGTAATTTATTTTTAGTAATCATTCTCTGTAATGTCAAAAGACCAAGAAAAATTTTCACTTCTTGAATGTCAGTGGGATACTATTGACGTGATCTTGAATTTGGGGTAATAGAATTCCCTTGTAAATAATTTGCAGCATAAATATTTGTTTCCTCCCCAATCATTTCAATTAGAATGTCGTTCATAAATAATTCAAAAAATTTCAACAAATCCTCCGAATCGGGAGCTGGTACTTTCATTCCAGGAGAAACCGTGAATGAAAAACATTGTGGGGCTGGAGTTTCGTTATTCATGGGATACTATTGTCTGACATAATTAACATCATCATTGTCAGATTCTTCTAATTCAAAGAAAAACATGTCAAACGTTGTTAAAAGAGGAATTTCATCTTCATTGTCACTTGCAATTTTTTTAAAATGTTTCCTAAAATATAAATTTGATAAAAAAAAAGAACAATTTTAAATATTTCACTTTTCAATATCAAAATTTACTCTCTTTAAGACTTGAAAAATCATTCAAGAGAAGAAAACACACTTCTAAATTTGAGTATAGTA